>CM064486.1:47708282-47815556 GCA_032716605.1 Paralithodes platypus
GACCTCTCCAAACTGAGAGCTGTGGAGATGAGCTTTTTCAGAATGGCAGCTGGTGTGAATAGGCTAGATGGGCCAAGTAATAGGGAAGGGTATGAGTCCTTTGGAATGGAAGAGCAAGCTTTAGGCATTAATTGTGGAGTGGTTGAGTGGATAAAGAGAAGTACTTTGAGGTGGTATGGTCATGTTCAGAGAATGGATGAAGACAGAATGCCAAGAAAGATATATGGGAGTCAGGTGAGTGGAACAGCTAGTAGTGGAAGACCACCTATGGTATGGGAAAAGAAAGTGGAAAAATATATTGAAGAAAAACTTCCACATAGTGGAAGCGGCATTGTGGCACGGGCAAAGGAGGCATGTCTTGACAAAGTAGCTTGGAGACGTTTCTGTTATGGCCATCCTTTAGCGGGGGTTTCCCAGGGGGAAACAAGGCGTCGGAGATGATGATGATGACTGTCAGTATATTATATGTACCCGGGTTAAGACTTTCCCTGCTGTTGATATTGTAGGGCATACTTAGATATGATAGTGAAATTCTTTGATGTCACAAAATTCAAAGGTATACAGTCCATCCTCCAAATTTGCGAGATTATGGGCGGCATGCGACCTCGCAAATTTCAAACAACATAGTTTATGAGAATAATTACTTATGGGCGGCACCCGCTGAATAGTCGTCCATTTTAATCTAATCCTTCGGACCAGCCCTGTGGGAGCTCTTTTCGGGAGCTCGGTGGTCTGGTTAAACCAACCTACAAAAAAAAAAAAAACGCTGAATTTCCGTATTAATTGGTACATTTATATCGGTTGTGTGACACATTTATACATACAGTAATCTCCCCCATATAAGACCTGTCATTATCCGAACCTCGCCAATTCCTGAACAGGCCATGGGATATATAAATAAATAAAGTAAAATTGTTTATGACTTTCAAAGCATTGCAATTTGAAGCGCCAAGATTCTGAGTGACCGAAATCGTCGATATAGGCCTACAATAATTGACTTATCATTACAGTACTTATTATGTTCTCTCCACTAACCCAGTAACTCCACTAACTAATTACTCCAGCTCTCCTGAGCTATCAGAAGAGACTGGATGACTCCGTTGTCGACGCCTGCCCGGGATGTAACACAGCACCCCATACCATTAAACACATCATAGAAGACTGCATTTCACACAACCACTATGCCAACAACACAATCTACACTCAATGAGAGCTCTATGGGAAAGCCCGATCGTGGCCATGGCCTTCCTCAGGTACTCGGGGCTGTTCGGCCAGGCAGCTTAGGGAACAACAACAACAACAACAACAACTCCTAAACTAGATTAATGAAATTAACAAACACATGTGGCAGTCCGGGGATTCGAACCCAGGACGCTCACACCGAAAATCAACACACTTATGCATTGCACCACGAAGACAGTTAAAAGAATGCTGCACAAGCCTACGATTTATTATGCAGTTTCGAATCCTGCATACCAATCTTAGCTTGTACAATCATTCCAACTGCACTATCGGAGGCTATGAATATGTGAATGGAAATAGTTATTAATGGGGCACTTAACCCTAGGGAACGCCTCTCGATAAACTACTACTGAACCAGAATTAATTATTATGTTCTCTCCACTAACCAACTTTACTCCTAAACTCGAGTAATGAAGTTAACAAACCCATGTGGCAGTCCGGGGATTCAAACCCAGGACGCTCACACCGAAAATCAACACACTTATGCATTGCACCACGAAGACAGTTAAAAGAATGCTGCACAAACCTACGATTTATTATGCAGTTTCGAATCCTTATAAACATAATAGTAGGTAGCCAACTTACCATAATACTAAATTATATTTCATAATAAACTTATATTCTATTTTTTATCAATTTCACCACAACACCATACATCTCCAATTAAATTAATGAAAGCATACAGTATATGTGATCCACCAGGATTCAAACCCGGGTTATCACACACAGATGTTTAGACACCTTAACCATTGCACCACCAAGACGGTTAAAGGTTTATGCACACGCCACGACTTATTATCCATTCTCGAATACTGGATATTAATCTAATCATGTTCATATTCCCACTGCACTATGGTAGCCTAATGTTTAAGTGAGAGGAAGGAATATTCATAGGGCACAGATAATTTAGAACGGCCTCGCTACGAAATATCCCTGAACCTACTGATAATCTATGTTTTATTAATTTCACTAAACCGAGTAATCTTGGCCAAACCGATATGCGTGTGGTTTTGTTTACCGCCGGTTTACTAAAGTGCCACCTTTATCGATTTTCTTCGAGCCGACTCAAGCAGGAGTTTAAACCCGAAACATATTAGAAATATAAATATAAATATAAATATAAATAGTTGTAAATGATAAGAAAACATTAAAAGGATGTGTCAGTTACCTTAACCCTTTGGCACACGATGACTCGTTCAGAGTCATTAGGTATTTTTTTCCTAGGCGCACGATGACTCGTTAAGAGTCATTAAACTTAAAAATATTCGCCAAAAATTAAGTTTTCGTCTGACGCGCGTCATATTTGGCATAGATATTAAGTATTAAGTCTAGTTCAATGGGTACAATTGGCAACCCCCTCAGTTTAACGGTTTACTCACGGCTGGCTGGGAAGGGAGCAGAGTACAGCTCAGTCTGTGTTTCGATACGTTCACGTTTATTCGTGTATCTCAGTAACTATTTAGTTTATAGTAATTCTGAAGTTACCAGTGGAATCCTCATTAAATTCCGCTTCCATATATGTATGCAAATAAAAAATGTTGTGGGCAAAATTTTGAGCTAGCGCGAGTTGGAGATAAGGTATTTCATTTTTTTTTTACAATTCTTATTTCGGAGTGCCCCAATGTGGTTGTTTTGTATTTATTCTATGTATTTATTAGTTTATCTTCAAGTTCAATCAATAACGAAGCCGATGGTACCTCATTAATCCAAATACAAGGATTTTTTGGTGGATAAAAACGTCACAGAAACAAATTATCGCCGGGCACAAAACTGGCTCTGAGTGAGCTGAGATATACTTAGGGAGTGGGAAAAAACTTTGATTGGAAACTATAGGTGTGCTAAAGGGTTAAATAAAGTGTCTAATATAAATATAAATATAAATAGTTGTAAATGATAAGAAAACATTAAAAGGATGTGTCAAACTTTACCTTAATTAAATAAAGTGTTTGTTGGCTTAATTGGCCTGACGTTTGCGTTCCGAGGCGAGGCGAGGCACCCCTAATGGGCCTCACCGCCTCTCTCTACACCACCCCGCTCGTCCTCCTCAGCCAACACAGCCGCCTCGCCTATCATCCGCCGCTTCTACCTCGCAAATGTGGATTAGGGGGTCGCAAATTTAGAGGAAATGGCGGATTTCCCTTATAATTCTAAGGGCTGGTTCGCACAAGTGGAATCGACCTCGCAAATGTGGAATATTATATTTTTTCCAATTTTGACCCCCCCCCCTCGCAAATGTGGAGGATCGTATATTTCAAACTCGCATATTTAGAGGATGGACTGTAAATACAATTTTTCAGTTATAAATATAGAAGCCTTACATTAGTTATTGGCAAATCTTTTATGAATGCTAGTGATTGAATCCATGATTATTTTTACTATATGGTGTGGTAGGAGTATTATTATCACTATATATTACAAGACTAACATGCTTAACCATTCAGACCCGGAAGGGCTCTTAAACACCCATAAAAAACACACCCGAGCTACCCGGAAGGGCTCTTAAACACCCATGAGCTCAAAGCCTGTAAGCTTGGTGTGCGAGGATTACGTCCGACGCATGTAAACAACAGCCGGCTGGACCGACGCCCCGCATCTCCGGCCACAAGAAGGAGTGCGTCGCTTGTTCGTGTGTGCCTGTATGTTATTGTTAAGTATCGAAAAGTAGTGTAAAGTGGCTGTTTTTGCCATAAAGTTATCTCCAATGAAATCATCATCACAACTGAACCAGTTGACTTAGAGAGCTCTACTTAACGCCATTCTACAGGTACGAAACACATCTACGCTTGGGGATGCGCGGGAATGCGGAAGCAAGCCAAATAACAAAGATGCGGTAGCCTAGGCGTAGACGTTTTTCGGCCAAAACCCCCGGGTTTCGGGGAATATATATATAATTACATAGCCGGGGCTGGAGGGTTAATTGGGGGAAAATAAAAAATTTGTCTGCTATTTTTCCCGCCTTAGGTTCGCACCGAACCCAAATCTGTTGCTATCGAGTGAATTCAAATTTTAAATCGCAGTCATCAAAATATCACTGGATTTCTATAGTCATGAATGTTACAGACATATTACTCTAACATTCTATTCAGTACATTGTCCAATATACAAAGTATTTATGATTAATAAAACATATTTGATTAGGCCCACAAAAACACATGGCAGTCATTCGAAAAATAGTCCTGTTAATATTTTAATAGATAGGTATCCATGTCCTAAAATTAAAATGATATGTATAAAAAACTCGAGATGAACTTATATAATAATCGTCATTAGCCACTTTACTGGATATTAGATTATACAATTTTAACTAGTTTCAGATCTGGCAAGCACATAATAAATTGATGCCAGTGTTCGCTACCCATAATAGTCATTAAACGAAACTTCTCGGACAGTAAACATCTCTTCCCCACTTAACTTACTTTGTTAAATTTGACATTAGTTGTGCATCTATGTGCACATTAGCAGTAATGGTGATAGATATTTGTTTCTCACAGATGGAAATCTTAATATAATGTGGATTATAGCCATAATAAAGGTGAAATGTTCAGTTATAGATTGTGTCGTGTGTGTAATAATAATAATAATAATAATAAACGGTTTATTAAAGAATGGCAGCCTCATGAGCTGAAAATACACATTTTACAATTTAGTGGATGAACATGAGATGTACAGATATGAGGATGGTAAGCTTAGTTTACAAACAAAATAAATAAATACAATAATGATGCATGTGCAGAATACAAATTATCATAAAATAACAATGAGAGTAAGTGATATACAGTACATTTACACATTTATTAACTTACTCATATACAGAACATACGTATATACACGTACGTGCGCACATACATATACATACATATATAGGAACATAAGAACATGCAGTAAGTGTGCACATGTCCGTATACACAAACGCTCACGTATGCACACAGACATACATACATACAGAAACTGTTTTGGTAAGTGAGGTAAAGAGGGTGCGGGTACTACAATGGGAGGTTAATCCTCGGTAGTGCAGGTGTGTGTGTGTGTGTGTGTGTGTGAGACAGAAGGCGAAATATGGAAGAGCTGGGCGTTCTATTGTTAAGGGTGGAAATACATGGATGAAGATACGCGAACACTTAATAATAGATAATGCTTATGCATAGATTTATAATCAGAAGTTGCGCTAGTGAGCAATATGTTCTCGCTCATATGTACGTATATTTACATACATATGTGCATATGACCATATAAATGTGTGTGTGTGTGTGTGTGTGTGTGTGTGTGTGTGTGTGTGTGTGTGTGCGTGTGTGTGTGCGTGTGTGTGCGTGTGCGTGCGTGCGCGCGCGCGCGCGCGCGTATTTGTAGTATACAGGAGTTGAGCTTTTTAGGCTCGTATTGTCCCGCTTCCTGAGTTACAATTATCTAACTTTGCCTTAAAAATATGAATGTTTTTGGCACACACCACTTCCTCTTCCAACTGATTCCACTTACTTATACTTCTGTAAGGGAAACTATACTTTCTCACATCTCCTTTACATCTTCCTTTCATTAATTTATATCTATGCCCCCTAGTTCTACCATTATCTTTCACAATATAACCCTTCTTGTCCACCTTTTCGAGTCCTCTCACACATTTGTACATCATAATCATATCGCCTCTCTCCCTCCTATCCATTAGAGATGGTAAATCTAATTTCTTTAATCTCTCCTCATATGGTAATTCTCTCAGTTCTGGTATCATCCTAGTTGCAGCTCTCTGAACCTTCTCCAGCTTCTTTATATGCTTTTTTAGATGTGGTGCCCACACCACTGCCGCATACTCCAGTCTTGGTCTCACCAATGTTTTTATTATTTTCTCCAGCATCTCCTCGTTTATATAGTTAAAGGCTATTTTTATTCTGTTTAGCAGTCCATATGTTTCTCCCACTATCTTATTAATATGATTCTCAGGTGAAAGATCACTCCTAACAGTTATCTCTAAGTCCTTTTCTTTCTCTGATGGGTTAATAGTGTTTTCTCCTAACTTATATTCCGTATGAGGCCTTCTTTTACTTACTCCCATTTCCACTACATGACATTTATTTGTGTTAAATTCCATTTTCCACTTCTTGCTCCATTGATCTATCCTATCCAAATCCCTCTGTAATTCCCTACCACTGTTTTCATCTTCTATACGCTTCATGATCTTGGCATCATCTGCAAACATATTCATATATGCATTTATATCCTTTGGCATGTCGTTAATGAATATTAGAAACATTATGGGAGCCAGCACCGCTCCCTGTGTGTGTGTGTGTGTGTGTGTGAGTGAGTGTGAGTGTGAGTGTGTGTGTGTGTGTGTGTGTGTGTGTGTGTGTGTGTGTGTGTGTGTGAGGAAAGGAAAAGTGAGGCTAAACAGCCAAACAACGACAAAGAAAACACCACTGAAAACGGTGGTAAGTGTGATGAACCTTTTTCCGGAGAACAAAGTGGCACACCACCCATAACAAATAAAACAAATAATAGAAATCTTCAAAATGATGAAAGGAAAAATAAATTATGCTACTACTACAAAAATAATCAGTGTAAATTTGGCCGAAAAGGACGTGACTGCCCTTTTGCTCACCCAAGCCTATGTAACAGGTACAAGATAAACGGTCGTGATCCCGTAAAGGGATGTAAACATGGTGATAAGTGCAAATACCTACACCCACCTATATGTAATGGTTCAGAAAGGAGGAGAGAGTGTTTAAACTTGGAGTGCAAAAGACTTCATTTGAAGGGCACTCGTCGATATCCATCTGACCAGTGTAGAGAACAGCAACAAACAACCACTTACCCACCACCACCTTCTCGTTCAGACATTCCTGCACCAAATCCCCAAACACAGAGTGCGTGGTTAAATAGACCTCAACGAACACAAGATACGTGGGTAAATCAATCTCCCCAAAATGATACCACGGTACATTTTTTAGTGCAACAGATGCAGCAAATGCAAAAAGTGCAACAACAAATAATGCAGGCACTGAAAATCCATCCGACTCAGTGGTGCATCCCTCCATCATAGGAACTACAGTAACAAGGAAAGAGGTAAACAGCAGCACCCTACACACACTAATTTCACTCAATATAGCAGGCCTATTACCTTACAAATTCAAAGGCAAAGTAAAGCTGCTTGCAGAAATAGCACAAGTAGATAATGCACTCATACTCTCCCTAACAGAATCGCATCTTACTCAAAGTATAAGAGAAGCTGAAATAGATATAGAAAATTACACCTCCTTCAGAACTGATAGATCTGGTCATAGGAAAAAAGGGGGTATTATCACTTACGTTAAAAATCACCTTGCAGCTCTCACTAACGTTCTATTATCAGAATCTAATTCCTATACAGAGGTCCAGGTACTAAACATTACAGACATTAATATGATCTACATCACTATATATAGACCTCCAGCATGTCCAACTAATAAGTTTATGGATCAACTAACAAAAATTAAAGATATTTTAGACAATCTACCACCACCCATGCCATCCATTGTGCTCACTGGAGACTTGAATTTCCCGCTAATTAACTGGGATTCAGAAAGTGTCTATGGAGGAGCAGCGGACATGCGAGCTCAAGCAGAAGCACTTATACGTTTTTCAAGAGAGTTTTATCTCAATCAACTCGTCAATATGGCCACAAGAGGTAATAATATACTGGATATTGTAATGACCAACAATGATGAGCTGATCCACAACCTCACAGTAGACAAAACCAACCTGTCGGACCACAATATTATTACAATGGCGACAAACATAGTTACCAACACACAGCATAGAACTCCCAGCCCTGCAGAGCCCATGGCTGTGAACTTCAATCAACTCAACTTTCTCAGTGAATCTATATGCTGGGAAGACCTTAAAAGAGAACTTAGTGAAGTGGATTGGGTCATACAGTTTAAGGAATCTGGTCCCGAGGCCCAATATAACAAATTACTGGAAATATGCCTCAAAATTTCTGAAAAATATGTACCCCTTAGAAAATCGTCACCACAGAAAAATATACCACGTGATCGTAGGATACTGATGCGCAAGCGAACGAACCTACGCAAGAAGCTGAAGCGTAGTACGAGCATACTAAATAAACAACAAATTGAAGCCAACGTTACCTCCATTGAAGAAAAACTCAAGACTTCAGTAGAAATAGAAAATCGCAGAAAAGAATTCCAAGCCGTGTCCTGCATTAAAACTAACCCAAAATACTTTTATAAGTATGCTGCAAACAAATCAAATGTAAGGGTGGGTGTTGGTCCACTGACAGATGCGAACGGCCAAACCAAGAACGAACCTGAGGCGATTGTCGATATACTACGGCTACAGTACGAGGGCGTCTTTAGCCACCCTCGAGGTGATAAAATAATTGACTCACCGACCGACTTCTTCCACAAAGTATCCATGCCAAATCTAACTGACATTAAATTTACCACAAATGCTATAGTAAATGCTATAAAGGAAATTGGTATCAATGCAGCAGCAGGCCCAGATCAATTCCCGGCCGCACTTCTCAAGAATTGCGCAGCAGACCTTAGTGCTCCTCTACAGATTTTTTATAGAAACTCTCTCGACTCTGGAATTATACCACAACAATTAAAATGTGCTAAAATTACACCAGTCCACAAAGGGGGTTCGAGGGGTGAAGCAAAAAATTATAGACCTATTGCTTTAACTTCGCATGTCATCAAAATCCTCGAAAAGCTAATAGTTAAAAATATGTCCATATACCTTGAAGAAAACAACATAATAAACAAGGACCAGCATGGGTTTCGGAAGCGCCACTCGTGCCTCTCGCAACTGTTAGCTCACCATGAAAAAATTATAGAAGGGCTAGAAAATAAAATGGCTATCGACGTGGTCTACCTTGATTTTGCAAAAGCATTTGACAAGGTAGACCACGGCATACTCCTCCACAAGATAAGAGACTCAGGAATCTCAGGAAAACTTGGGGTGTGGCTGCACTGTTTCCTCACTGACAGGGAACAAGCTGTCGCGGTTGGTGGTGCAGTGTCCAAGCCATCCATCGTCACTAGTGGGGTGCCACAAGGGTCAGTTCTTGGACCTATACTTTTCTTGCTGCACATATCAGACATAAATAAACATGTCATGCATTCGTCTGTCGCCTCCTTTGCTGACGACACTCGTGTATTAAAGGAAGTGTCTTCTACAACAGATGCTGATTTACTTCAGGCAGATCTCACTACAATTTACTCATGGGCAGAGCAAAACAACATGTCCTTTAATAATAACAAATTTGAACACATGAACTACAGTGCAGACCGAAATATGAATATCCACACATACACAGCAGATGACGGCTCTTGCATTGATACTAATGATTATGTAAAAGATCTTGGTATTACACTCAGTCGAGATGGTACATTTGGAATGCATATAACCAATGTGGCAAAGAATGCTCGTAACCAAGCTGGATGGATCCTACGAACCTTCCGAACACGTGACATGATCCCAATGCTGACGCTCTACAAGTCACTGGTCATTCCACTGTTGGAATATTGCTGTCAGCTGTGGAGCCCATGGAAGGTGGGAGAGAAGCAATTACTCGTAGCAGTTCAACGCTCATTCACCAATAAAATCTCTGCCGTCCAACACCTAGACTACTGGGGGAGGTTGGAAACTCTCAATCTTTTCTCATTAGAAAGACGCAGGGACAGATATGCCATCTTATATGTCTACAAAATATTGATTGGCATCACAACCAACAACCTTAATATAGGTTTTCACATCCATCAACGACTGGGCCGTCTCTGCCACATACAGCGGGTACACCCCAGAGCAGCCACCAGAGTTAAGACGCTCAAGGAGAACGCCTTTGCGACACGAGGACCTCTTCTCTTTAACGCCCTACCCAGATATCTGCGTGACTCAACTGAACCAAGTCTCGAGAAATTTAAAAATCAACTGGACAAATTTCTCTGGACACTACCTGATCAACCCAAACTGCCCCACTACCACCTCCGCGCCGCTAGCAACAGCATCATGGACCAGCTGGCGCAGAGACGGGCAGATGGAATGTACTAGTGGTGGCGCATCAGCGTGACCACGGGCGGACAACACTGCCTGCAACTACTACCTACAGGACCTACGTGTGTGTGTGTGTGTGTGTGTGTGTGTGTGTGTGTGTGTGTGTGTGTGTGTGTGTGTGTGTGTGTGTGTGTGTGTGTGTGTGTCGGTGTGTGTGTGTGTGTGTGTGTGTGTGTGGTGTGTGTGTGTGTGTGTGTGTGTGTGTGTGTGTGTGTGTGTGTGTGTGTGTGTGTGTGTGCGTGCGTGCGTGCGTGCGTGCGTGCGTGCGTGCGTGCGTGTGTGCGTGCGTGCGTGCGTGCGTGCGTGCGTGCGTGCGTGCGTGCGTGCGTGCGTGCGTGCGTGCGTGCGTGCGTGCGTGCGTGCGTGCGTGCGTGCGTGCGTGCGTGCGTGCGTGCGTGCGTGCGTGCGTGCGTGCGTGCGTGCGTGCGTGCGTGCGTGCGTGCGCGCGCGTGCTCCAAGGTTGCCCAATCACTTAATACCGCACAACTGATATATTTATCTTTAACAGCCATGCATGCATGATACTATGAGTTCCCCAAATATAACCAAGCCTAGTCCCATATAGCCTACTATATGAGTAGTGGCCTACGTGTCACATCATTTAAATATTAATGAAATACCACATACATTATTATCACAATCATGCACTCATCAAATCTGCACCAATGTCCCAATCCCCCCTCACAATCAATCACTTAATTAGGCTATTCAGTCACCACCACATAGGCTACCATACATGTATAGTACAACCAACAGAAAGCCATGATGAACGTTTGTATGAAATGTAGCCTAGCTATAGGCTACTCAACACTCGACACCTCTACAACTTTAATAGTATATAGAACCAGCCCAATACCGCTTTCCTCAATGTTAGTTAGTTAGGATAATACTTCAGAGGCTATCCACCCCATCACACTGTAAATCAAGAATATAATATCGTTTGAAATGGAAACTCGCAAATCTACGCTTCTGAACGAATCCTAACTAGCCCAATGGTGCGAACAAAAGAAGACCTTGGCAACACTGTGTACGTATATCCCCGCCGCGGTCAGCTGACGACCTAAACAGTCGCCCGTGGAAAAGGCAGTGTTGTAAAAAAAATTGTCATCATCTTTTTCGAATTTCCTGCATCTCCACGTATGTAATTTGCTGCCTCTGTGTTCTATGACATTCTGATTCACATTGATTGATTTCCTGTCACTGGTCTAATAAGAAATATAGCCGGTAACATATTTAGCTGCCCGATTTGATAGTGGATTATAAATTGGTAACTTAAAAGTGCACGATAGCTTGTTTTGTAGGAAAGAAACTATAGTGCGCAGGCGCAGACATTCAGTCTGCCAAATTCTACAGCTACAGAATATGATACCGTATGTTCAGCCAATTTCTACTGAAACACGTATTTGTTAGTAACTAAAAAGGAAGTAAATACAATACTTCAATGAGTATTAAAATTTCGCCCAGCCTATTACACCACATTAGATGAAACTAAATTTCTTGTTCAGGAAGCTGATATTTATGTATCAATTATGTTAATAATTATATATTCACTGCATTAACGAGTATATAACCATCATATTATGAATCTAGTAAAAATATACTACACAACTATGTGTCATAGATAGTTGCGAACTGTATTAAACCTCTTAAATCACGAAAACCCTCAAAACACCTCAATGGTGCATCACACACGATAGTCATTTGAATAAGACCCCCAGCGCCATCTGGATTTTTAGTACAGTTTTACCTCATTGGCATGATAAATTTGTTTAAACTTCTCTATACAGTATGTAGATAGATGTTACAAGCACCTTTTCCCCAGTTGTCCTGCTGTGCTCTTGGAGTAAAAACCCTGTTCGTCCTAGACCGCTAGTACTATTGAATTTTTGTTGCCGGTTTCTGATTAACCCTTCTGGTCCGGGCTGCCTTTCTAAATGACGGAGCTCGTATCCGGGTGATCTGGCTGAAAAATAAAGACTCGTAAACAAGGGCCTATCTCCCTTAATACAAGAGGTAAAATAATCAAACAAATAATAAAATGTTCGCCTTACCTTGCTGCGTAGACTGGCGTTGAGTAGAGCTCTCTAGCTCAACTGGTTCCGGAGTTATGGCGATGTTAGTGGAGGTAACTTTTTCCGCGTATTTACCTCGGCGCGTCCGAACACTCAACCGCGGCCCCGGCTACGACGCCCTGTTCCACTCGTCGCCCCACCCGCAATTATGCCGGGAAGCGATTTGAGAGTTTTTATTGTTTATTATGCCATTTATTATAGTTATTATGTTATTTTCATTCAATAAAGTTATTTTTATGAAGTTATTTGTGTCTGTCACTTATACAGTGGTCCCTCTCATTTGGTGATTTCATTAGTCTCGCCAAACCATCGCCAAAAGTGAATTTCGCCAAACACGAATAGTACTTTAAATGGGAAAATTATCCATTAGTCTTTGACGATGCCCGAGTTCACCCTTTTGACCTCCATTTTCGTACTTTAACTGCTTAAAAGCAAAATTTTCGTACTTTAACTGCTTAAAAACAAAGACATTATACATGAAACATTAACAGGAATAAAAAAGACAATAGATCATTGATTACATATTTTATTTATCTTGAATTATTTAGAGTTAGGCCTCCTGAGACGAGTGAGTGTGGTGGTTGTGTAGGCGCACTAATTCTTGGAACCCACACCCGTGCCATCCATCTCCAACTCTCCCCCTTCTGCTACCACTCTTGTTGCTTCTGCATCAATCTTCTCGAAGTCACTGAAGAACCCTGTGAAGTCTGCCTCTTCTCCAGCAAGCTCTGGAACTGAAGCTGCCTCGGTAACCAAGGGGGGTACAGCAACTGACGGTGCCTCAGGAAGTATGGGAGGGACAGGTACTGGAACATCTGGGGCCACAGGTATCTCCTCTAGGATTTCAAGGGCGTCATCGTCAACCACAATGTCTGCAATAACCTGTCGTAATTCCTGCTCTTCTGGCTTGGCCCTCTCGCGTAAAAACTGGGTGATCTTGACCTGCCGTGTTTGACCCACTTTCTCCTGGTACAGATCACGAAAAATTGTGGCAAATTTACCAAGGTGCTGGAGTGCCATTTCATATTTGTCGATCTCCCCAAATGTGTTGTTCACAGTCTCTTTCATCACTTCACAGTCTCCCAGGATGCGAGATAATTGGGTGGTAGTAAGTTCACTGGGCTTTTCTGCTGGCATTTCTTACAGTTTCTTACAGTAGATCCTCTGGAAAAAGGCAAACTATGCCTGTGTATCCAGCTCAGTACCAGTACTTGCACTGCTGCGGTCGTTCACGGTGTTGGCGGCGGCGGTAGCAGACGCAACATTTTTACTATTCTGTATTTTTGTTTTATAATCAAACTTCAAATCTTGTCTTCCCCATGCTTTATCAAGATTACTTTCAAACTCCCTTATTGATTCGGAATCGACTACATACTGGGGCAGTGCGTTCCACTCATTTACCACTCTATCACAAAATGAGTTCTTCGCCTTCTCAAGCCTATTTCTTTCTTTGTAAATTTTCTTAGAGTGTCCTCTCGTTCTTGTTCCCTCCCGCATCAAGAAGATACCTTCACACACATCCTCATCGTACTTTCCTGACACTATCTTAAAAGTCTCTATCATATCCCCTCTTTTTCTCCTATATGCCAGTGTCGGAAGTCCCAGTGTCCTCAACCTCTGCTCATAGCCTGCGTTCTTCAACGTTGGTACTAGCTTGCTAGCTCTTCTCTGCACTTTCTCCACTGCTTCTATATCCTTTACCATATATGGAGCCCACACCTGGTTTGCATATTCCAGGTGTGGCCTAACCAGCGCTGTATATAGATTCCTGAAGATTTCTTCGTCAAGTGACACAAATGTCCTCCTTATCAGCCCTACAATTCTATTGGCTTTGCTTATCTTTTCCGCTAAATGTTCTGAGAAATTTAACTTATTATCTATCACTACTCCTATATCCTTTTCTGCACTCACTTCCTCCATCGCTTCATACATACTGTATCCTACCTTGTCTATCTTGCTGGTCCCAATCCGCATGTACTTGCATTTTTTTGGATGAAAAGGCATTAACCAATGCTCAGACCATCCCTTCATGCCCTCCACATCTCCTTGAAGCAAACCCATATCTTCCTTACTCCTCACTCTTCTATACAGTTTAGTGTCATCCGCATACAGGTATACCTCACTTCCATTAGTTATAACTTCAGGCAAGTCGTTGATAAATATAACGAACAGCAATGGTCCCAACACAGATCCCTGAGGTACCCCACTTGTAATTTCCCTCCACCCCGAGCCTATTCCATTCACCAATACCCTCTGTCTCCGATCTTTCAGGAAGGCTTCTATCCATTTCCACATTTCTCCCCTATATTATAGCTTCTAACTTTCTCTATTAACCTTTTATGTGGGACCTTATCGAAGGCCTTCATAAAATCGCAATATACCACGTCTATTACATCACCATCTTCTAGAATTTGCATCCAATCATCTACCACCTTAATTAGCTGTAGTACCGTCGACCTCCCCAGCAAGAATCCGAACTGTCTCCCACTGAAAAGTTGGTTTGACTTCATATGATCCATTATTCCTTCTCTAATTACCGTTTCCATTAGTTTACACACAACACTTGTCAAACTGACTGGTCTATAATTCCCTGGGTCATTTCTCTTTCCCTTCTTAAATATAGCTGTTATGTTCGCCTCTCTCCAGTCCATCGGGATTTGTCCTGTATTAAACGATACCTCAAATAACATTTTCAATGGCTCTACTAACATCTCCCCTCCTTCCTTTATGATTCTTGGGTGTATCCCATCCGGTCCCGGTGACTTACTTCTGTTCATTTTTTCTATAGCCCTTCTTATTCTAGCATGGGAAAACTCTACTAGTTCTAGTGCCGGTGCCTGTTTGATGGGAATAGTAGGCACTGCATCCTCCGACTCCACTGTTAGTACCCCCCCAAAGTATTTCCCCAGCACCTCTGCTTTCTCCTTATCAGTCTCCGCTCTACTCCCATCATTCAACCCCCCCACCAGCTCTGGGATCCCTACTCTTCTTGTTAATTTTTCCTGAATGTACTTCCAGAATATTTTTGGATTATCCTTCAACATTTCTAGCTATCTCTCTCTCCCTCTCCTTCACCCCCCTCCTTGTTTCCCACCTTATTTTATTGTTTATTTGTCTACGTTCCAGATCCACTTCCTTAGCCTCTATACTAGACCCCCTGTTCTTTTTTAACAATTTTAATCTTTCCCACAATCGTTTCTTTCTTCTAATCAATATCCAAAGCTTTCTTTTCATTGGCAATTCTGGGTTAGTTCTTTTCCTCAATTTTGTTTTATCCTTATATTCCCTTACTGGTACACTTTTGGATACAGCATTCTCCAGTTTGACTCTAATTTTCCTCCACATTCCTTCAGCGTCTTCACCGTTCAAATATTCCCCCCAGTCAATGTCCAAACACCGTCTCAGCAGCTCATAATCTGCTCTATCATACATGTATATTTTTCTATTGCTTTTATTATCCCTCTCCGATTTAATGTTACAACTAAAGCTTATACAGGCATGGTCACTACGACCTATAGGGCTATCCACATTAACATGTTCCACTATATCCTCTTCATTGCTAAAAATCAAATCAAGTACACTCCCCTGCGTCCCATCTCTATATCTTGTCATCTCTACAATATGTTGCGTTAAAAAACAATCTCTCACTTTCTCTATAAACTTATTTTCCAGGCTACCCTGTCCCGCTGGAGTAGTACAATTTGCCCAGTTGATCCTTGGCAAATTGAAATCTCCAATCAAAATTTTATATTTGTTCTCTCTATTATCTATCTCCTCCATTGTTTTCAGTAGGTTATCATCCTCTCCCCTGCTATTATTTGGGCTTCTATATATAGAGGCAATTAGAATTGATCCTCTTACACATTTTACTTCAATACACAAATACTCACAATACTGCTGTCTCATATCCACCTCATTAACCTTGAGCTCTTTTCTTACATAAATAAACAGTCCTCTTCCAACCTCTGCTCTAATAGCATTTCTCTCATATAACTCAAAACCCTCCAAACTATATTCCACCAGTTCCCTCTCAATTCTAACATTTTTTGGTCTTACTTCCTGTAGGGCTATGATATCAGGTTTTTCCTCTTCATCCTGCAACCTACATATCAGTTCTCTTTTCTTGTCCTGAGTAAACACATCCACATTACTAAACATAATCCTTAATCCATCTACCATTCCTCCAGCAATTACACCATCCCGCTCCTCCAGTCCGTACCCTACTCCCCTGTTAGCACTACTGGGTCTGCCTCTTTGTCTCCTGTCTCTCCCTGTGACACCTCCACCCCGTTCTCCTCCTCCGTCACAACTCTCATCACATTCTCTCCCCTCCCTGATCTCCCCCTCCTTTCTACTCTTATAAACCACTTCCTCACTTTTCCGTCCCTCACTCTCCAGTAAAAATTTCTCTTTTCCTCCTCATCCAACTTTCCATTATTTTCATCAGCCTTTTCTTGTAATTCCTTAATTTTTTTCCTTTGTTCTATACTCAAATCCTTCTTTAGTCTTATGTGTTTCAGTTTATCATTTGTATTTAGCCTCCAACTAAAATTTGTCACAGTCTCCGCCACTACCCTAGTTTTAAACTGTACCCTTATAGGTCTCATCTCTCCCCTTTTATATCTACCTATCCTACTGATCTCCTCCACCTGCCCTTCCCATCCATATTCGTCCTCATCCACACCTTTCAAGACCTCCTTCACTGTCTCCATATCCCTCACTTTTCTCACTCCATTATCATTCATATGAGTCTCTATATCTCCATACAAGATTACACCCCTATCCCTGTCCATGGCCTCCCTCACGACACTCTCCTTGTTCTTCATGACCCCTACAACTGCACTCTCAAAACTTTGTTTGGTCATATTCATTTCTTCCTTTTGCTCTTTCATAATATCCTCCAAATCCTTGACTTTTTGTTTACCTACCACCGTCCATGCAGTCGACTCCTTTACTTCCGTGAAACGTCCTTCGTATTCCTTCAGCTGCTCCTTCAATGCCATATTCTCTGCTCCCAGTTCATCTACCCTTTTCAATAACATCTCTAGGCTCTCATTAACTGCCAAAAAAGGCCTGCATTCACTTCCTTCGCTAGGCCTATTCCCTTCCCCACCTATCACACCACACATTACACACAGTGCCTTAACTTTCTCACCAATATCCCCCTTCCATTTCTCCGTATCACTCATCCACTTTTCCAAATCCTTCACAACAATACTAACCTCTTCTAACTTCTTATCTGTGCTCTTAAATCCCCGAAAACGTTGTAACCTTCCTTCCGACTCCGTCATACCCGAAATTCCCTCTGCCATGTTTGTTTACAAACTCAACAACTCACAACCCTACCGCTGTCCCGTCACTACACACTCTTATTACACTATATATCACCCCTCCACCACACCAATATATCCTCCAAACCTTCACTAAATCCTTCCTCTTCTTGTTAGCCCCGTATGTACTCGATATCCTTGAATCAATTGACTATTCCCATAACATATGCCGGAGCCTCAAACTTGCGTCCGCCTTCCGCCATGGTGTGCCGCCATCCACTTCATCCACCTCCAGCACCTCCTCCAGCACAGGCTTGATCATAGCTCTGACACTGTCAACCTCCACCCTGGACATCCCCGGCACTTGTTGAATGGCTTCTGTGGTGGCTTGCAACAGATCTTCTTGTCTCTGCCTTTCTTTTTCTTGCAGCTTGAAGTGAGGAAGTAGTGGATCCCAGGCGTGCTTGATCGTCTTCGTGGGTATTTCACGCCATGCACGGCAAACTAAATCCACGGCTTCCTTGATTTGGAAGCCTTTCCAAAACTGCTTGATCGACACGATGGTGGAGGGAGGCATTGAAAGTGAAAGTCCCACGCGAGAGGTGGAGGGTGTAGGGGAGGAAGGGGGGGAGGGTGTGGGCTGGGGGGGTGCGTCGTCTGCTTCCGGTGCGTCGCCTGCTTCCTCTTCTTCACCATCACTAACTTCTTCAAGGATGTTGCGAAGCTCATCTTGGGAGTCTGTTTGATTTCGAAGCCACTCATGCAAATATCGATAAAATATGAGTTTAACATTGGCTATTAACTCTTGGTCTAGCGGTTGAATCTTAGAGGTGGTATTGGGGGGGAGAAATACAACCTCTACACTAGGATGCCGGCCCACCAAAAACTTGGCATGCCCTGGGGCATTATCCATGAATAATATGACTTTGAAGGGTATGCCTTTTGATTCACAAAAAGCCTTGGCATCGGGAACAAAACGATCATCGAACCATATCACAGAAAGTGTAGCGGTCTTGTATCCTTTCTTGTTACTGTACCAGTAGCAATTGGAGAGGTTCTGCATGTCACAATTCCTGAATGAGTGGGGCTTTGCAAACTTGTAAATCATAAGGGGTTTCATTTTGCAATCTCCGGAAGCATTACATGTAAACAACACACTGAATCTGTCCTTAGCAAGCTTCACTCCTGGTGCCTGTTTGAGTTCTTTGGGCACATACGTGGACTTAGGTGTGCGACGCCAATAAACACCTGTTTCGTCGCAATTAAACACCTGTTCTGGACTGTAATTTCCTTGCACAATTAGTTCCTTTGCAATCGGCACATATTCCTTGGCGGCCTTATCATCGGCTGATGCCAGTTCACCCTGATAAGTCGCATGTTTGACTGCACACCTCCTCTTGAATTTTTGAAGCCAACCTTTGAATGCAACGAAAGAAGGAGGTTTGGCAATGTTTTTCTTACATATCCACTCGTAATATTGCAGGGCTCTCTCTCTGATCTGCACCCCATCCACACTTACATTATCCTTTAACCTCCGACTTAACCACTTCAACAAGTAATGTTCAGTTATCACAAGGAGATGATTAATTTGCGACGCTTCACGGACAGCACGCTGGGCCCCTCCACCACCCGCACCAAAGTATTTCTTTGCACACTCTAGATTCTTTTTCACCTCTTTCTTGGTCCTCTTGATATTCCTCACAGTAGATTCTGGCACCCCTAGTGCCCGCACAATGTCACAAGTTCTAGCACCTTCATCGAGCATGTCCAATATCTTCTGTTTGTCAACGACAGTGTAGGCTTTGTGCTGTTTACCTTTCCTCCACTGTCATTTCTCCACCTTTTTGCCCTGTTCTCCGCCTTTTTGCCCTTGTCATTGTCGTCACCTGGCTTCCTCGAACCACCACCACCACCGGTACTTGTAGATGCCATAGTCTTAGCGAAAAACGCCAAAGGTACCGTCACTTGGAGCAAAAAATAGTGCAATAGACAAGATGACTGCGCAGCAGGTAACCACTCAGATATTAACCAATGGCAACATGGACGCTTGCGGGCGGTGCATTCTGGGCCGACATCATTCCCGCCAAAAGTGAATTTGAAGCGCCAAATGCGAATTCTGGTACCATATCCAACCTATCGCCAATACTGTGTTTCGCCAAGCTGAAACTCACCAAATGAGAGGGACCACTGTACTTAGTTTTATTGTTATTACTAGCAGGGGTACCCGGCATTGCCCGGGTAATCACCATAATCACCATCACTACTACTACCATAATCACCATCATCAATCACTACTACCAAAATCATCACAATACTACTACTACCATAATCACCGGCCTCGACCTCCCTGTGCCTCATTAAACGGCGACCTCGATTTCGGCCGCTAAATGACCTCCGATTTAGGATCTGACCTCATCCGTACCCCCATTTTGGGGGGCTGCGAACAACTTTCTTTCCATACACCTTTTCGATCGGAGGCCTCCTGCCCCAAACGGCCATTTTTTTCGCTCCCGTATACTACATAAGTTCTGCCGAAAATTTTATTAAACAAAAGTGTCTCTGATTTCCACTAAACTCGCCTAAAACCATCTCCAAAGCCTGGGCTTTCCAACGGTGCCCCACACTCCCACCTGGCACCAAAACTGTGGGAGGAGTTTAGTAACAAAGGTCGGGTAACTGATCGGGTAACTGACAAACATTGACCTTTATTTATTAAGATTATAGTAGTTATTATTATTTATACTGGACTATGGTAATTGATAGTGTCATTTTCACTTTTATGTATTGTTAGGTAAGCTAATAATATATATAGTGTCACTTTCACTTGTTCATATTGTTATGAAGGCACTTATTATTACTTATGTGTGTATCTTTCACTTATACTTAGTTTTATTATTATTATAGTGTCACTTTCACTGGACTAGGATAATTGATAGTGTCATTTTCACTTATTTATTGTTAGAGGTAAGCTATAATATATATATTAGTGTCACTTTCACTTGTTCATATTGTTATGAAGGCACTTATTATTACTTATGTGTGTCTCTTTCACTTATACTTAGTTTTATTATTACTATTAGCCTACATTTTAGAGTGTCACTTTCACTGTCATTGTCACGGGCACTTCAATATTGCACTAGAGTGTGAAAGTCGTTGAAGCACCGTCCAGTGCACAGTGCCACTTCACACTCGAGGCATTCCCATGTGGTTTTGCTCACTTTGTGGGGTCTGCGAGTTGTGTGCCTGCACACATGGCACCTCTTCTGACTCCTAACTTTACTACCTGGTGCTTTGAAAGGAAGGGGGTGGAGCTGGTGCTTCCTGAAGAAGTCGGCACACCCCGTGCGGTCCAGCTGGCCTGGTCCTTGTAGTGGTCTCCCAGGTTCCGCATATTTAGCCAGGAGCTCAAGTATCACCTGCTTGTGGAACGTCCGCAGGGACTTGTACTTCTTGGCTCCGGGAGTCCTCAGACGGTAGATGTTGTAGGCATTGAGGGCCGACATATCTACCGTATGCAGAATAAACTTCTTATACCACCTGCAAGATGTTCGCAGGCAGTCGATGAAGCCCATCTGCATGTCGGACTTGTCGACGAGGCGCATATTTAGGTTGTAGTCCAGGACAGCAGCTGGTTTCTGGACGGGGTTTTTGGTTCTTCGGTCCACTTTCCCTGTGGCGACCATCTAGGCCTTGTGGCATGTGGTGAGGAGGTTGACCTTGCGCTGGTCATGTCAGTGGATGGAGAGGATGGGGCCACTCTTCTTGTGGAAGATGTCCGTCTTCTTCGTCTTTGTTGGGTAGGCTGGCATGCCCCTCCTCTTGGCCTTGACTGTGCCGACAGTTCCGGTCTTGCGGTCATGGAGGTACTTGGTTAGGATGGGCGACGTGTATTAATTGTCGGTGTAGAGAATGTGGTTCTTATAGAAGTGTTTCTCCCATCATTCTCTGCACGACAGCGCCGCCAAATCCAATCTCGGGGTCAGTCTCAATTTCCCCACCACTGCCGCTGTAGACCACAAAGTCCAGCACATATCCCGTCTTGCAGTCGCAGAGGACGAAGAGCTTGATGCCGAAGCGGTGTCTCTTGGACGGGATATACTGCCTTAAATGCAGCCTACCACGGAACAGGACCAGAGACTCATCCAGGCACATCTTCTGGAATGGAATCGGGTAGGTGGTAAACCGATGACGTATCATGTCATACAGCTTCCTGATCTTCCATAATGAGTCGGAAAAGTGGACTGCCATGTTGTTGGTCAGGTGGAGATAGGAGAGGATGTCAAAGTACCTGTCCCTGGACATGTAATTGCCAAATGCTGGAGTCGTGATGAGGTCGGCAGTGATCCAATAGTCTGCCAGAGTGTGCTTCCTGATATGTGTCATCAGCATAGTCAGTGCCAAGAACACATACAGTTCTGCCACAGTGACAGCTCTCCATGCCACCATCTTGGCACTGGTCTTCCTGCCAAGAAAGTTGGTACAGATCTCATGATGGTTGTTGGTCTCCTCGACGAGGTATTCCATGACTTCATGGTCATAGAAGCCACAGAAAAGTTAATTGGGGGTAGCATTTGGGCCACAGGGATATGCTGGTGACACCCCGGAACCAATCTGCTGCTTGTCAAAGGCAGAACAATCTGGCTCAAAATCTGCCTCATCTGTCCACACAAACAAGTTGGATGAGCGCGCACGTGCAGCTGCAGCAGGCACACGCGGACGCCCTGCACGCCCACGCCCACGCCCAGGGGCAGCGTCATCGTCAGGCTGAGCCACACGCCCACGACCTCGCCCTCGAACTCGTCGTGTCGGGACTTCCTCCTCTTCCACATCCTCTTGCTCCTCAGGCAATGTCAGGTCATCTGGGGCAATGTTGGGGTCGTCAGCATCTTCTTCAGAGGACATTTCAGGTGAAGAAGTGACCGGGCGTCGGGGGCGGGAGGCTGCGGGAGGTTGAACAATGGGAGCCTCAGCCTCGGGAGTTGGGCTCCTATTGCGGGAAGCCGAGGGCTTCTCCCCTGCAAATAATGCCCTACGATGTGGGGCCTGTGGTGGCACACTGTGGGAGGACAATGCCGCCCCACTAGTACCACTTGTAGAGGCCCTTTGCACATCCTGAGGGCGAGATGAAGCCGAGGGCTGTGGGTGACCCGCGCGGCATCCCGGGTCAAGGCGTCGGGACAAAGGAATGCGGGTGGTTGCTAGACCAGGGTCGGCGTCACTATCACTATCTTCGCCTTCCCTAGCTTTCTCTGCTGCCCTGTGTGCTTTCTTGGGTGCACTTTTCACAGGAGATTGTTTGTAAAAGTATTTACCCACTTTCAAGGGCGTACGGGCAGGCAAAGGGGAAGGTCCCGGCCTAGGGCTAGGGCTAGGCCTAGAGTGACCACGCAGTGATGGTGACGGGGTAGGCCTAGGCTCTAGCACACTCGGAAGTTCGACTGCACCTTCCTGCAACACTTCCACATCAGGATCATCACTACCATCCCCTCCCTCAAACAAGTCAACATTGTCATCATCCCCAAACCCCACAAAATCATCGTCTTCACTTGCACTAGTAATAAACTGTTCTTTATCAATTAAGCTTTCGCCACTGCTTTCTTCAATGACAAAAAGTTCTCTCTGTATAGCACTATCACTCAACAATACCTTCGCTTTCTTGCGTTGAGCCTTTTCCTTGCTTGCAACAGGCGTAGATGTAGCGAGCGGGGTAGCACTGGGGTGCGTGGGAGGTTGCACAGAATCGGACGCGAATTTCAAAGCACGCTTTCAAGCATAGGGATTTTAAAATGACACCCGGGCTCCTGCCCATCTGCCGCAGTGTCATTTTAAAATGACACCCGGGCCAGAAGGGTTAAAATGGGTAAAACAATTTTGTTTTATAAAGATATGCATATAATCTATAAACATTTTATTGATCAGATAAATTAATGGTTGACATGAAACAAAGTTATTAACGCAATGACTGTGGCTCTTGTCATATGACAATTGCTTGTTCACCACTGTGCCATACGGGGGTTTTGGACTAAAAGTAACCTTCATTCCCTGCATATTTTAATATATAATCAAGAGCTAGAACGTATTTCAATTATCTATCCCTAAAAGCAGAGGAATAGACTTTTCCAATGACACCTGAATCATGTCTGTACTGGTTGCCGTGCAACAATATTGAACAGGTGACGCTAAATCGGTGAAAAATAGCGAGTATGAGTGGTTTTTGCTATCCCCAAGTCTGTAAGGGAGTTGGAGATGTGTCCCACTGTCACTAGTGATGGCCCAGACACGGGGGGCTATGGATGGGACCGTTCCGCGCTGCTTATACTCGCTCGCCTGCCTTCCAGGCCTTGTTCTAGGCAGAAATTCGGCAATTGTCATATGACAAGTGCTGCAGTGATGACCATATTTTTTTTTATATAACAGCCCGCAGTCATTGAGTTAACAATCTAACATCGGCTTATGCCTTGAAAATGCTTGTGCAAGCATCTGATTTTGTAATTCAAGAGACGGTAAAATTATTTGTGATTGCTAGATCACTGTAGTGATTGCAAATCATCGAGTCAGCCTGCTGAGACCACCGCCAGTCTTGGTGGTCTTTCTTTCACCACGATAACCACTAGAAGAAATGATTTTTATATGAATAGCGCTTGGACTGTTTTGTACAGAAAGTTAAGTCAGGAATACACGAAGCAGTGCGAATAAGTGTCTTGCGCCACCAGTAATTACCGTACTGTAGTTGTACTTTTCATACTTCAATTGATGGTTCGAGTCTCGGGCCAGCCAGTGTGTTATTGGCAGGCACCAGTGTTGTTGGTGAACGGCGCGGTCTATCAATCTGTGGCAACTGTTCACTGAAGTCCCTGATCATCATGACACTTATCTTAGCACAGCTCTTGAACAGGGAGTGCATAGTGATAAAAAACGCATCAATTACGAATGTTTGAGATTATCAGCGGGCCAGTTTAATGGACAAACTGGAAACTGTCCGAGGCTAGCCCGAAGGCAAAAAAACAGTGGTTAGGAGCCAGCGTGGAGGGGCTGGGTAGCGGGTATATCCTGCATGCAGGAGTCCGCGAGTTCCATCCTCGCTCGTTGAATGTCTTTGATACTCTTCCTCATGGCCTCACAACCCCACCCCTACAATGGTGGACATAAGAGGTGCAGTAGACCAGTGTCACAGTTGCAATGTGAATGCTAGCACCAGATCAGCATGATCGAGCTGATTAAACTGGTCACAGACAACCCTTACAACTAAAGCCACTTTAACAGTACAGTAACATTCAACATGCACTTCATAAGCTGCACTTGTAAGCACATCAAACAATTTAGAGCTGGATACGCAGGCTTAATAAGCTTCTTCCTGGAATCTTCTGCGAGAATCTGTTAAGAGTCAGTTTCGGATTCGAACAGAGGGATGTGTATGTCTGTTACCGGTTCAAAATCCATCTGAAGCACAGCATTAGCCTATTAATGATGTATAATATAATTATTATTTTGTAACTGGCTGTGTGATTAAGTTTATGTAATCCTTAGTTGTTGTTCCCCAAGCTGCCTGGCCGAACAGCCCCAAGGCCATAACCGAGCGCCCCCAAAGAATCCTCCCTGCCGACCACAATAAAGCCTGGGTGACCGAAGCCACTCCATGGCGGGGAGCTAAGGAGGGTGCGGAAACACCCGGGAAACCAAAGCCCCACCCAGGGCCCTGTGCCTCTCAGAAATTATGAAGAGAAAGTTGAGGGGCAAAGGAAAAATGTGACGCTTTGGCTTCCAATCTTGGTAGATTGGGAGGTCAATCCACGGAAGAGATGCCGTCACTTGAGATCTAGAAAATATATAAGTAAAAGGAACAGTCAGAGTAAGCTATGGGTATGGCAGAGATCGCTCAGTTCTCACTCTGATAGACCAGCCTATCACCACTGGAGGACAAGCAGCCTAGAAGGGTCACTAGACCTGTTGTTGCTTGATTTCCTTTGTAATCCTTAGTTAAGGAAGAATATTATCAAAATATTTTGTCTTCACCTTAATATGAAAGTTCTTACAATGCTTTTTCATATATTTACTATTTTTTATGATTGTGGTGTGTATGGTATATTGAAGTATTTTGTAATTGTTGTTTTGTTGCAGGTGCCACGTTGATAGGACCCAGTGGAGTCAGTGTTCAGAATTCCCAACAGCTTATGTCAGCTTTACAAGGTATGTTGTTACACATCACTATCTCCACCATCTCAATTTATTTTTATTACATTTACATATACCATAGTGAAAGTTCTTGAGTGCCAATTAACTCTTATCTGGTGCAAGGCAGGTCTTTTGGGAACCTCCCAGTTTCACTATATTTGTTTGTAGATTTCAAGATGTTATGTAGGGAGGAGGTTGTAGGCACCAGTTGTTCAGGGAAGCACTCCTGGGGAGAACCTTAGGTGGAGTTAAAGGATTGCGAGACATTCTATTCCACTTCCTTTTTTTTTTTTTTTTTTTTTTTTTTTCTGCCTCTGTTCCACAAAGAGCCATTCTAGCTTGATCTTCAGATACACACTCTTGCTTTTTTACATAAAACCACACCCTAGGGATGCGCCGCCCCCACGCCCGCCACTTTGGTGATGCAATCAGCTTCAGTAGCAGTGGATTACTGGTTCCCATCATCAGAACACTACTGTGCTCGGTATGCTTCCGGCCAGGGCCCTGGCGGGGGTAAAGAAAATAACAAAACATTGGTGGAACTGCCATCCAGGTGCGGGACTGCTTTAGGTCTGCTCCTTCAGTGCTAATGATCTTAATCCACTTAGTAGAAATAGCACTGTGAAGTGGAGTGTCTGAGAGATTTGAGTCAGTTTCTGCCATGGCCATCCATTTTGGGGTGCTTCCTCTGGTAGCAGGGCATCGGATTGATAGATAGATAGATAGAATTTTTAGATATTTCACTTCATTAGTTTGCCAATTATAAGACAATTCACCACATTTAGAAGTCATTTTTTATGGGCGAGTAACATCAAGTCTACAATTTAGGAGATTCCAGCACATTGAACATTTACAAATTTAGCTGGAAGACGGTTTGGGGGCATTTTTTTTTAGTTTGAATGCGGTCTAGGGAGATTTTTTTTTTTTTTTTTTTTTTTTTTTTTTTTTTTATAGGACAAACTACAGACACCTTTCTAAAAAATAACAAAAAACAATCAAAGCCCTTGACAATAATACCAATAAAATATACCTGGTACATTGTAATAAAAAGAAAAAAAAGCCGCATGAGAATACTAGTAAAACACAGTTTTTACAAAGTAGGTAATCCAAAGATGATAGATCTGCCTTCTATAACAAAGTCATGTAGTATACAGAAATACTTGCAGTGAATGCCTATTTGTAGATTGTACATCAATCTATGCAAGTTAAGAAATCTAGTACCGTGTATATGTGAGTGCATTTGTGGGAGGGTCAGAGTGATAGTTATTGTTTCTGAGCGAGTTTATTATTTCAGAGTGATAGTTATTGTTTCATAGTACCGTAATGTGTATCGTTTCTTAGTGATCTTTATTGTTTATGAGTAATGTTTATTGTTTATGAGTGATGGTTATTATTTATGAGTGATGTTTATTGTTCATAGTGATGCTTATTGTTTATGAGTGATGTTTATTGTTTATGAGTGATGTTTATTGTTCATAGTGATGGTTATTATTTATGAGTGATGTTTATTGTTCATAGTGATGCTTATTGTTTATGAGTGATGTTTATTGTTTATGAGTGATGTTTATTGTTCATAGTGATGCTTATTGTTTATGAGTGATGGTTATTATTTATGAGTGATGTTTATTGTTCATAGTGATGCTTATTGTTTATGAGTGATGTTTATTGTTTATGAGTGATGTTTATTGTTCATAGTGATGTTTATTGTTTCATAGTGATGTTTATTGTTTCATAGTGATGTTTATTGTTTATGAGTGATGTTTATTGTTTATGAGTGATGTTTATTGTTCATAGTGATGCTTATTGTTTATGAGTGATGGTTATTATTTATGAGTGATGTTTATTGTTCATAGTGATGCTTATTGTTTATGAGTGATGTTTATTGTTTATGAGTGATGTTTATTGTTCATAGTGATGCTTATTGTTTATGAGTGATGGTTATTATTTATGAGTGATGTTTATTGTTCATAGTGATGCTTATTGTTTATGAGTGATGTTTATTGTTTCATAGTGATGTGTATTGTTTATGAGTGATGTTTATTGTTTCATAGTGATGTTTATTGTTTCATAGTGATGTTTATTGTTTATGAGTGATGTTTATTGTTTATCTATCTATCTATCTATTGCCTGACGCCGTGATCCCCGAAGGGGTGGCCACGAACGAACCGCCCCCATGCACCTCTGTCCCCAGTCAGTCGACGCCCCTCCCCCCAACCAGCACCGCCTTCGTTCATGTAGTTCCTCACTCCATCCTTCCACCTCATATTCGGTCTACCTCTCCCCCTCTGTCCCTCCACCTCGCTCTCGTACACCCTCTTAGTCATTCTCTCGCTTTCCATACGTTCCATATGGCCGAACCATCTCAAGTTGTTCCTTTTCACACTTTCCAGCACATCTACCTCCACACCACACCTCCTTCTTACTTCCTCATTAGTCTGTCTATCCCTCCATGTAACTCCGCACACACTCCTTAAGTAATTCATTTCCACTGCTCTCACTCTTGGTCTGAGTCTCTCAACCAACGTCCATGCTTCGCTTCCGTAAGTCAGTGTCGGGATTACCACACTGTCATGCAAGGACTTCTTCACTTCCATACTGACCACCCTATTTCTTGTTACTGCTTTTAGCGTTCCTACAACCCTCTTCCCCTGTTGTACCCTCTCCCGCACCTCTTCATCCATAGTCCCATCTTTACTCAACACACTGCCCAGATACTTAAAAGAGTTGACGATCTCCATAGCCTGACCGTTCAGCTTCACCTCACACTCTGTGACTTCACCCCTTTCGAAGACCATAACCTTGCTCTTCCCCGTATTTACCTTCAAATTCCGTTTTTCGCACACTGTTCCAAACTCATTTACCAGACCCTGCAACTCCCATTCATTATCACTCATCAGAACTGTATCATCCGCAAACAGCAGTATAGGTAGCTTCCACTCAATTCCCTCCCTTTTCAGCGATACACCAACATCCACTGCTCTTGATAGTATTTCTTTCATAACTCCATCCATATATACAGTAAACAACCACGGGGACATCACACACCCCTGTTTCAAACCAACATTCTTGTTTATGAGTGATGTTTATTGTTCATAGTGATGTTTATTGTTTCATAGTGATGTTTATTGTTTATGAGTGATGTTTATTGTTCATAGTGATGTTTATTGTTTCATAGTAATGTTTATTGTTTATGAGTGATGGTTATTATTTATGAGTGATGGTTATTATTTATGAGTGATGTTTATTGTTCATAGTGATGTTTATTGTTTATGAGTAATGTTTATTGTTTATGAGTGATGGTTATTGTTTCATAGTGATGTTTATTGTTTATTGTTTATGAGTAATGTTTATTGTTTATGAGTGATGGTTATTATTTATGAGTGATGTTTATTGTTTATGAGTGATGTTTATTGTTTCATAGTGATGTTTATTGTTTATGAGTAATGTTTATTGTTTATGAGTGATGGTTATTATTTATGAGTGATGTTTATTGTTTATGAGTGATGTTTATTGTTTCATAGTGATGTTTATTGTTTATGAGTAATGTTTATTGTTTATGAGTGATGGTTATTATTTATGAGTGATGTTTATTGTTCATAGTGATGCTTATTTTATTGTTTCATAGTGATGTTTTGTTTATGAGTGATGTTTGTTTCATAGTGATCTTTATTTTATTGTTTCATAGTGATGTTTATTGTTTCATAGTGATGTTTATTGTTTATGAGTGATGTTTATTGTTCATAGTGATATTTATCGTTCATAGTGATGTTGATTTTTTCTGAGTGATGGTTATTTTTTCAGAGTAGGCTACAGTAATGTTTATTTTTCAGTGATGTTTATTGTTTGAGTGATATTTGTTGTTTGTGAGTGGGTTATGTATTTTAAAGCGTTGTTTGTTTATGATAATGATATTGATATATGTGAAGTGATGGTAGATACATTGTTTCTATTGGTGTAACTATTGCAGGAAAGTACCTGATAGCGACGGCGGGAGGCCCCAGTGGTGGAGTGTCAGGCAAGTCCGGAGAATTGAAGCAGATCCAGCTAACTAGTGCGGGACAGGGGGGAGACTCGACATCATTTACACAGGGTCAGGTCATTGTACACACTTCACCTGACCCGACATCATTCACCCACACTCAGGTCATCCTGCCCACACATCTCACTAAGTATGGGTGAGTATAAGATTTACCATATTCATAGCCAGAAATGTAGTACTGTACCTTAAATACAGTTCAATTATTTAGGAATGAATGGAAAATTCTTATGAATAGATAGTGATAATGCAATCGTTTGGGAGAGGGACTCTGGCGCCAGACGCCAGTTGAACTAGATAATAGTCCGTCAGGCGCCTGGCCCGAGGAGCCAGTGTATATGAAGGGTCTTGCCTGGATGTGAGGGGGGCATGCATTGTGGTGTGCTCCGCTGCATGTCTGCCTGCTGAGACCAGAAACTCTCCTGGAAGTCTGGGGCCGGGGGAGTGCTGGAGACCCTTAGTGGTGCTTGGTCTCCGGGTCTTCTCCTGGGTGACCAAGATGTGTGTGAAGTTGTATTTTGTCTTTTATGTTATCTTGTGTTGTCCCTGTTCGGGCTTATTTAAAAAAACAAAATAAAACTACTTTGTACAGGGTGGCACAGAATTTGGTTACCAACATGCCAGACATTGGCAATGCTACCTCCTTTTTTTATGTGATAACTGATGTATGTTTACACTTATTATCTTATTTGTTCTCAGTGGAGGGTACGTGACTGTGAACGGTGAGGTGAAGCGCGTGAGTGTTGGCAGCTCGGGTGGCGGTACCCTGAGCAGCGGTGGCAGTAACATGAGAGGCGGTGGAGGCACCACAGTGATGGTCGGCACTGTCACTGCTGCACCACAGACCACAGAATATGTGGAGGAGGTGGTGGAGGCAGAAGGAGTGGTTATGGCCGCACACCACCACCAGGAACCTCTCAACAAGCGACCCAGGGTGGACGGAGGGGAGGCCACACTTTATCAAGATGAGTAAAATGATTTTCCTCTCGGCCACTCTACAAGCAACCTAGAGTAAACTTACGGGAGGCAACGCTCTACCAGAACGAGTAAAATGTTCTCCCTTCCTCTTGGCCGCCACAAAGAGTCACTCAAGAAGCAACCCAGGTGAACGGAGGAGAGGCGTCAACTACCAGGATGAGCAAGATACTTCTCCCTTCCTCTCAACCACTCAACAAGAGTGGAGGGAGGGAAGGTGTTGCTCTACCAGGATCAGTAAAACACGCTCCCTACCTATTGCCAGCCATGACAGGCCCTTTTATTTTTATTATTGTTATTATTATTTTTCTATATTTCATCCCTCCATAAAAAGGCTATAGCTAGCCTGTGGAGTCAATGCTTGGTGGGCAGTAAAGTCTGGAAGACAAGTGACAGATGGTGTTAGTTGGCCACTCGTGACCACTATATTATCCTATAGATCTATAGATGGTGCACAATGCCACACCCGGCGCCAGACTGTCTCATTCACACAGAACAGAAACCTGCCAGGAGCCCAAGCCACACACAGGTGACCAGCTGTACAAGTCAGTCAGGTCTACAGCCAGCAGACCTGGTGGTAACTCATCTCGAGGCAGAGTCACACATCAACCACTTTCTCCCACAATTTTTTATCGGCAAGTATTTTCTGGCAATATTTTGGGTCTCTTTTACAATGTTAGTGACAACTAGACAAAGTAGATTAGTTTAGGTGGCTGAATTATTTTCAAACTAATTCAGAAGCGGTCACACCCGATTTGCCGATAAAAAATGGTGGAAAGAGTAATTTAGTGACTGGGCCTTAACTGTGTGAAGGAGCATGTGGTACTCAGGTTAGTGAAAATGATCTTGTACGGTACTTGAAGTAGTGACTGGAGATAAGGTATCGTTTAAAGAAACTGCAATAGACTTTATGCAATCAAATGTTTTAAAAGTTTATTATTGGCTGAGAAATGAAATTAGACATGCTCCTTCAGGATCATAGAAAGTATGTATGGTTAAACCATTTGTTGACAGTTTACACAACATCTGTAGTCAATTTTTTGTTCACCTGGCAGAAAATTTGATTCCTAAGCAGCTGATTTCTCGATACTTCATGAACAAATATGAAACTAATGTCTGCATTATGTTAAGGCCAAGTTTTCATAAGTAACAACAAACTAATGTCTGCATTATGTTAAGGCCAAGTTTTCATAAGTAACAACAAATTCTATACAAAATCTCCACAGTAGCCGAGTACCGGTAATCAAGATGGGGACATGGCAATTTACCGTCAACTGGGAAAATAACAGACTATAGTTAAAAACTTTGGGTGCAACACTGAAGACTTGTACAGTGGAGGTGAAAACTTGTGTAGTGCCTGACTTTACCCAGGTCCTTACAACTTTATTAATCATCAGAGGTCTCGTTGTCATAGTGTACAGCGGCTCTGATGAATTGCTGTTAAAAGTGTACAGCGGGTATGATAAAACATCTTAATACTGTACTGTTAAAAGCGTACAGTGGCTTTGAGGAATTGTCTTAAAGTTGTTAGTGCACAGCAGTTCTGATAAATCATCTTAGTGCTGTGAAAGTGTACAGCGGCTGAGGAATTGTCTTGTGCTGTTGTCGTTGTGTACAGCATCTCTGATGAATCATCTTAATGCTGTTATTAAGTGTGTTGCAAAAACAGCGACTCTGATGAATTATCTTATTACTGCTGTTGAAGTGTGATGGAGGTTGAGCAAGGTGAGAAGAAAGAGAAGCTAGCTGTGCCTAGGTGTAAAGGCGGCGTAACATGGACAGTTTTCTCAACGTTGACTAACCAACAACCGATTTTGGCAAATAATTCAGTGATAAAAGCACCAAAATCAGTTACACTAGCTAAATATAGTCTTTTAGCATCAAGCTGGTACTGTACCTTACCTGGAGTTCATAATGCTCATACATCAATCTGGCAATCATAGGAAAAAGTCAGTGAAAATTCACCAATGCATAATTTTGAGCTGCATTGAACTCCCTCTTCATGCAAGATGTTCCTAAATTATATGGAAGAAAACATTACTGTTACTTTATCCTAGGAATCTGCAGGGCTACTTTTATAGGCATTTTTTTTTTTTTTTGGAAAGAAAGTGCATTCGATATGACAATATACAGTAAGTATTGGTCAGAATCGGTCGCAGGCTAGATATATTTTTGGAAAACTGGGCGTGTGGTGCCTCCTTCAGTGTGTCACACCATTCAGACTAATATGTCATGTACCTGATGAGATTACCGAGGTTGCTTCAGAGGCATGCCTTGTGCAAATTAGTAAATATCTTAATGACGTCTGTCATGCCCATTAGTTACTCTGAAGTAGTTAATGAATGTGTTTAAGGATGTTTTGCTTCAAGTGCGTTTAAGTTCTCAAGAATAGGACATCCATGTTTGAGAAAGGCATTGCTTGCATGTTTACTTGGCTTTTCTTCATGTCTACAACATATTTCTTTCTGATTTACTTGTTTGACATGTGTTAAGTGTAAAAAATTGATGTGAATGATAAAATAGGATAGCCATTATAAATGTCTTTACTTAGTTACTATTCAAATGAGTTAAGCTTCGTGACTTATACAGTACCAAGTGTGTCTCGGTGGAGTGAAAGAATGTACATTATTTTGTGGTCTAGTGCAAGATATAGCGAACTTATTTGTGAATAGTACTAATTATGTAAGGGAGCATTCAGAATGGGCCATGTGGAGAAGTAATTATTGTTCACAGAAGTAATTGAGCATAGAATTTTTTGTAATAATTTAATAATGTTATGTACAGTACAGTATGTGAGTGAAGATGATGATGATGATGATATGTGGGAGTGGAGAAGCCCTGCCATATGTTGTAAAGTAACAAACGTCTTACATCTGCTCACGCCAGCAGATTGGTTTCTTTAACAACTTTGTACTAAATATGATTAGCATAGTATATAAGTATCAACTCCTTATTTTGTCTTAAGGGGGTACTACTCGCTTTTTCTGGACCCCCTTCTCCCTCATGTTTACCATATTTGTTTTGAAATTTTAAGACGTTCCTTTCATTCGTTTGGCCATTTTAATACCTGTTGCCCCATTTTGTTATCAATTTCAAGACCTTCCGTGCCATTTAGGTGTCTATTTTTTCCTGGCAAGCGAAAGCGAGCCTGTAATTTTAAGAGGAACCGGCTTCGGCCGGGACATTTTTCTATCGAAAAATGTTCAAATTTATCTTGAAGGGGGGTCTAGGGAGTGTTTTTTTAAGCTTGATGGAGGTCTATCGATGAAACTTAAAAATAAATGAAACCAAGCAGTACCCCCTTAAGTGTCCGAGAGGCTATAAATGGTGTGTAGGGTAGAATTGCCAATTTGTACGCGGTGGTCTAATTAGTATGTGATGTCAATAAATATATACTTACAAAACATGAGAATAGTTAGATTCATAAATATATTGTCTGAGGAGAAATTCTGAGATAAGGGGGGAATAGAGGTGTAGACATGTAAGTTATGTAGATTAGCATGGGAAAGTGAGAGAGGACAAGAGAAATGTAGTGATTGTAGCCCTTTACGAAGGCAAGGGAATGTAAGACGCTAAGGGTGCTATTCTTAAAGATTTCTTTCCTTTCACAGCGCCGTTAATGGACGAAATAACTTGGAAAATGACGTTGCCTTGAGAAATGGGAGCACTAATCAATGTAATCTCTGTAAACAACACTCATTCCCACAATATTTGTTCGATGTTAGGCGCTGCGAAGGGAAAGAATTGTTTAAGAATACCGCCCTTAGAGTTATAGAGGAATGGATTTACTTGGCATATCTGGAAAGATGAATGTAATAGTAGTAACAAACAGACTACAGACCTTAAGGGACCCCACCTCGCTTTTTTTTTTACCTTTCTCTCCTTTTCTCTCTTTTTCCCTGGCTTGTATCTATTCGGCCCCATTCAGCCAACTGTTTTAAGACGTTTATCCCCATCCACGTGTCGATTTCTTCCTGGCGAGCGATAGCGAGCCAGTATTATATGGAGAAATTTTTCTATCAAAAAATTTACAAATTTAGCTTGCTGTCAAAATGATATTTATATGCTGGCTCGCTACCGCTCGCCAGGAAAATATTTACACCTGGATGGGGGTAAACGTCTTAAAACTTGTATGTAACATTGATGGATTAGGAGGGTCTGTGGGAGGTATTGACAGTACTGTACGTATGTAGTATGGTGTGGGAGGGAAGTTGCCTATGGATGTAATATATATGGAAGAGCAGGCTCCGGGCATTGAATGTGGAGTTGTTGAGTGGATGCAAATAAGTACTTTAAGCTCAGCCATGTTCATAGAATGGATGAGGAAAGAATGCTAAAAAAAGATGCTGTCAAGTCAAGTGAGAAGAACAGTCAATAATGAAAGACCACCTATGCTATGGGAGAAGAAAGTGGAGAAAAATGTTGAACACAAATATCCATGTTGTGGAAGGAGAATTGTGGTACAGACAAAGGAGTATGGAGGCATTTCTGCCATTGCCATCATTTAATGGGGATTTTCCAGGAGAAAGTAAGGTGTCAGAGATGATAATATAGCCTAGTGATCAGAGAATAGAGGGTGGGATCACTGGGCATAGGATCTTGGCTCCTAGTGGGAGTAAAGAAAATGAAAGATTTTGACATGCCTACATTGTGAATGATGCTGTTCAAAAGTGTGGAAGAACTTGGTTCAATATTGGTAGATATAACATGCTGTACCTTATACCAGCATACAAGGTGACGAGGTGTATGAGACTACCACAAAATTGATTGTAAGAACTAGCAGTGAAAGAATATTTTGACATAAAAGACGTCATTTATGTATGGTAATTTGATAGATTACGTACATACATTGTAAGAACTAGCAGTGAAAGAATAATTTGACATAAAAGACGTCATTTATGTATGGTAATTTGATAGATTACGTACATACAGTACATACATTGTAAGAACTAGCAGTGAAAGAATAATTTGACATAAAAGACATCATTTATGTATGGTAATTTGATAGATTACGTACATACATACATACATACATACATACAGTACAACCAATGGTTTAACATCCCTTTCCATTACATTGTAATGGCTCAGACAGGATTGCCTTTGAGCAGTTATGGTGTAGTACAATGAAGTCTTACAAAAACACTCCCCTATCATGTTAGCATAGTGCTAACCATGCCTCAGCGAGAGAAAGTCCCCTGTAGGATCTGCACTATCTGAAACCACACTATTCTCAATAGTGGTACAACAAGACAGTGCCATAACCAAACTTTACAGTGGAGAAAAATACCCACATGACATAATTTTTTTTTATTGGTGTAAAGTCAAGACAAGTTTCGACTTTCTAAACATTTTGTTAGGTGTCACACCGGAAGAAGACTCGTATTGAGTTGAACCTTGTTTTGTCTTTATAACAATAAAGCCTTTTTCTGTCATGTGGGTATTTTCTCCATTGAAGTATTCATGGCACTGTGAATTTCTCCACCCAAGAAACAGTCTAGGATGACTGTTGGTCCATACTAATGCCATCCCCTTTTTTAGTGGCCATGTACAACACACAGTAGGATACAATGGGGATATTTATTTCCTTCACTAAATGTGAAGGCCCCCTTACCCTCAAGAGAGAGGGAATCGATCCTATGTCATCATGTTGAGACTTAAACCGGGTCAGCTTGGCCACATCTCTCCCTATTATTATTATTATTATTATTATTATTATTATTATTATTATTATTATTATTATTATATCTTGGGGTTTATCACATACCATTTTTTTTCATTCTATATAATTTAATTTATATACAGTATCATAGACTACAGTAGATCTGGACTGCACACGAAAATGGAACTTTGCAGTAAGGGACCCAAAATCGGAGAACGAACTCCCAAGTTCGAAACTCGAAACCGCGAATTTTATATTTTCGCGGTTTCGAGGTTCGAACTTGGGGGTTCGTTCTCTGATTTTGGGTCCCTTACTGCAAAGTTCCATTTTCGTGTCCAGTCCAGATCTACTGTAGTCTGTGACAGTATATATAATATGGAGAAGTTTCTGCCATGGTCATGCTTTAGCGGGTGTTTCCAACGAGGAAGAAAGGTGTTGAAGATGGTATAATACATAGTGTCAAAATGTACCTTATCTAATCTACATTTTGATACTACCGGTTCATTTCTTAATTTAATTATTATTTTTTTTTTTTGTGGGTAGTTATTGATCCATTTTGTGTAGTAATTGGACCAGCGCGTACAAAATTGCTAGTCAACCCTAAATGATTATAAACTTTATTACCATTGTGAAAGAAGGCAGTGTCACAGAAATATGTTACAAGAACACTTCTTTTTCTTTCTTGTAAATAAAAGAACAAATGTAGAATTCTTAGGTATTCAGAGAACATTTTGTAATAAATTATGTTTGTGGGAAATATTACAGTAATTGTCACTCGATAGTTAACTGTTTTTTGTTTTGTTTTTTACCCGTAGAGAATGATCAGTTTTAAGAAAAGCCAGTCTTATGGTAGAATCACTGAGGCTAGTGACCCATGCCATAGTTGGACAAAGATGATGATGTAAATATAATTGTTATTTTCTTAGCTGTGGCATTTGTTATTATCTTGTGTGATACTCCTAGACTTGGCAGGAATGACTATTGTACCGGTATGATAGCTGACTGACGAGTGAGACCGTCTGTCAGTCATAATATATTATAGTGTAATTTTTTAGGCATTTAAATTATATTAAAATCTTAATCTTAAGTCACATATTTGCCATCCAAGCTGATGAAACAACTACAAAGTGGTCTCCAATTACTTATTTTTCCTTGAACCTAAGCGCTCTTCATATCCCCATCGAGACAGTCCAAGAGCAGTCCTGATGCTGCCTGGACTACCTTGCCCAAGATGTCATGGTCAAGTTTAAATTTTGTTAACATACATACATACATTAAGGACTATGATCTACACATGAATTGGTAAGTCTAATTTGTTCACCTTATGGCGGAATTCCAGGCAGCTCGGTCTATGGCGTCCCTCTTAGTCAGTCCTTTGGCTGCAAGATCAGGTTGTACTACCTGATCCCAAATCTTTCTTGGTCTACCTCTCCCTTTGACTCCCTCCACGTGGAATTCATAGACTTGCATTATTCTCGTCTATCCTTTCCACATGTCCATACCATCTAAAGCTGCTCCTACATACCTCCTCACTAATACTCTCAATGCCTAAGTGCCCTCTGAGTTCCACACTGGGGGTGCTGTCTTTCATAGCAGACCCACGTGTCCATCTCGCCATCCTCATTTCATTTTGTTCCATCCTATTTATATCTTCCATCTTGACTGGCCAAGTTTTGCTAGCATACACCATCACACTTTTGACACAGGTACTATATAACCTCCCTTATAATCGTAGGGAGAGCCCTTTCATGGTCAGTAATGGCAGCATCTCTAAACTTCTATCCACTTCTGACTCTTGCGACTGAGCAGGCCTCAGCCCCACTGTCAACAGCAGTCATGTCACCCAAGAAACAGAACTTATTGACATATTCCAGGTGCACATTCCTGAACTCTATTCTACCTGGGGGATCTAGCACTGCCAAGACATCCCTATATATGGCACATTCAAAGTTAACGGCCCGCAACAAGGGGCCCTCAAACCACTACACCTCTTATGCACCCATCCCTGGCATGTGCCAGCTGGTCATAGTGCTTCCGCCATTACAGTATACAGATGCAGTTTTTCATGTTGTGCACTCCCTTGATTGACAGGGCTAGGGCATGCCCTTGTTACAGGAACTTTACTGGACATTTGCCACAAATCAATAGACTGTGCCGTCTACCAATGGCACGGCGTGGGATCGAACTGCAGACCCTTCGATCAGCAGTCAAGACGAGCTACCGACCATGCCATGGCCCGTGGCATGCTTTCCTGATTTCGTCCTCAGTATGTACCACCACTGCAGTCATTTTTGATCCATTGCTCATCTGCCACATCTGTGTTGCTTTTCTCATCTGTCTAGCTGACTCATATGGCATTTTTATTTTCTGTATTATTCATCCTATGTGCGAGAAGGTTTTGTATAGCTTTCTTGGCTCTATGAACCTCCCTTCTAGCCCTGCGCCTACCCGTTAAATACTCGTCCCTACTCCCTCCCTTCCTCCATGCCTTAAAGAGTCTTCTTTTCTCCTTGATGGCATCTTCGACTTCGTCATCCCACTACCAGGTGGGATGGTCCTTTCGTCATACCACAGACAAATCATGGTATGCAGTAGGCTACGGTTTAGGAACTCCCAACTGTTATGGACATTCTTTATGCTGTTTCCTGTTTTCCTTTCCTCATTTAACATTTCTTCATAGAATCTATCTTTATATTCTGATTTATCTAGCTATCACAATCTTCTCTTTGGCTCATACACTCTACTCAGCCTCATGTCGTATACTAACAACTTATGTTTGGTAATGCACTCTTCTCCCGGAATAACCTTCACATTCCTAATCAAGTTCCAATAATTATTTCGAACTGGGATGTAGCCAATTTGGCTGCTGTTACCACCAGATTCATTAAGTGGTCAGGTGGCTCTCTCTCTTCCTAAACATTGTGTTACAAACTATCATATGTAGGGCCTCGCCAAACTCTAGAATTCTTTCACCTTTGGCATATATCTATGAAAAATACTATATATGTAAAAATCCCAGTCAAGATGGCTGCCGTGATGTTGCAATGGGGCTTTCTCAGCTGTCTTCCCTCTCGTCACATTGTTTAGTTTTTCCTGGCTTTTCTTTTTCTTATCCTTTTAATTCCCTTCGGGTTAGCTTCTATATTGTTGGCTGTGCCACAGACAATACATTGATGTCTGCCGCATACTACAGACTCTAATGTCGATCGTATTTTCAGTATAATTCCCTACATGTCATTCTGAGTGATATACCTAACTTCTATTTTGCGTGGTTACGCCACTGTTTAAAACAATTTAACCTTTTTGACAAGCTTTGACTGCTATTTAGTTGTCCGTATCATTCTTGCATTTTCACTGTCATCCTCACATAGATCACTAGCCTTATAAGGGCTTCAGTTCTGAAGGCTAGTATAAAGAATTCATCATCATCTTGTTTAGTGATTAAAGTATATCTAGTGTAAATTTCATAGGTTATATATTTATAAGTATTTGAACACAACCGTCAGTATAAGAACTTGGTAATTATCATAATAGACCTTTATGAACAACTAATGTTTCATTACTCATCTAATTACTGTTAGACCATTTTTGTTGGCAGGTATAATTAAGCCCCAACTACAGCTTGGACGGAAAAAATGCGGCTTTAATTTCATTGTAACTAGCTGTTGTGTTCATATCTAACTTGCCTTTGGATGCTTAACATATTTTGAAAAGTGTAATAAATTGTCTTTTGTATAGTTGCAGTTTTGGTGATTCTAGGTTTTGCATAGAAAAACATTTGCCACAGAATAGGAAAACAAATTAGATTTACTTAAATGGCCAAATGATGTCTGAGAGAGTTTAGTAGTAAAATATTTCTTGAAATCCTCCAAATATTTTTTATTTTTTATCTTAGTTGGTAGCTATTTTCAGATACCAACTGATGTACTGTAGATGAAACTCGATAAAGGTATCCTTGTAAATTTGATGAACCAGTGACCAAAGACTCAACTTTTATTAAATGCTATTAAATCTATTCAAGTGAAAATAAAATAAAGCTATTCTCCAAGTGTAGAGTGTTCATTTTAAAACACTTGTTTTTCTGTAATGTGATAGGAGTTAGAGTAGTCTACCGTACACCATCTACATCCAGTGACAAAATAATCATGAAACACATTCTCTTCTGTCAATTCCATCTTTGTTTTTTTATTATCTTACCATTAGAAACTTGTTTTTGATATCTCTTTAAATGTAGCTAATACATTGTACTCAATTGCAATATGAAATTGCTATTTTATTTGTTCTTGCTTTAAAGTGCTAAAAATTTGTCTATTTTTTTGTTGAAAAGACTGATAAGTGGTAATTTAAATGTATTGAAAAGCAAATATGTTATGTAGTTTACATATTAGCTTGTACAGAAAACTGTTTATAATGGTGTGTGACTAAAAGAGAGACTGTTGGTGAAGAGTGTGTGCATCATAAAGTATAATACTGACCTGGCCGGATCCTATTGCCTGCCCGCAATACCACAACTATATCACATTTTTTCTCACCTGGCAGAAAGGTTAGTCCCTTAGCAGCTGATTTTCCAATAATTAGTGGAAAAATATGAAACTGCTTTATCATTGCATCATATTAATGCCAATTTTTCATAATTAGTAACATATTTGGCTATAAAAACTTTGTAATAGCTGAGCAACTAAGATGGGGACCAAACAGTTTTCCGCCAGCTAAGAAAAACTAGAGTTTAGCGACCTACAGTTGTAGTTGACTGTAGGGTATGCAGTATATACCTTACTGCTGCCTGTGACACATCTGATATGTTGTAGTGGGCCAGACAACCAGGCTGTGGTGCCAAGCTTATGGGGGGAAAAAATGAGTGTAAAGACGGACTTACACCAACGCTTTTTCATGCAGCTTATATTCTCAACTGTCATCTGGCTGCTTCTGAAATATACTTTTTAGGAATGTTATCACCTATAATAATCTGTACCTTAAATCAAGTTGCCGATAGTAGGGCAAAACAGTTTTAGTATGTTCCCAGAATAAAGTTGGTGATCAAACATTGCTAGAAAAGGCCTTGGCGTAAATCCGCCTTAAGACAGTCTGTGTTCTTGTATGATAGTGGATTTGGTTATCTGAACGATTAAACTAGTTAAATTTAAAGCAAGGGTAGTACTTTGAAAAATATTCAAGTTTTTTGGTGAATTTTGAGGTACAAAGTTATTTTGTATTCAGTGTTAGGTGTAGACTAATCAACTGTAGAATCTAATCTCATTTAGGCACATACACAACAGATTATTAATATTTTATGTAAATTTGCATATTATATGCAAGTTCATCAAACAACATGAATATTTCCTGAGATTCTACCCGCAATTTAGTGGAAAGCTAGTCGTCCAGGATGACTTGGATGAAAATGTCCCAAGATTCCTTGTTATTGAAAAAGGCTTCCCAAACTTAATGACTCCTGACATTCAGGAGGAATGACCCTAACCCCCTCCCCATCCTCAGCTACTTCTGACACCACCAACCCACAAACTCTACCCTGCCTTCATCATAGTGATTCGTATGTACAACTAATAGAAGCAGAGTGAAAATAAACCTATTAACTGAGTATAGAGTTTTACTGGAAAACTGTTACCTAAACTAACTTTATAAATGTGGAGAAATCTATAGGTGAAAAAAAAACATAGTGGAAGAAATATTATGCATAAGTAAAAATAATGTGCCTGGAAAACACGGCCTGGAATCATTTATGCCATAGCCTTCCTTTAGCAAGGGCTTCCTGGGAGGTTATAGCATAGAACATTTAATATAAGAGAGCAGGATACTATATTGTATGTTATTATCCTTATTGTTTGATAATATCATTAAATAACACTTGGTCCTAGAAATTATGAGTTCAAAGGTCAAAAGTATAGATCTGCCATAATGATTTTTTTTTTTATATACACATAACTTTAATTTCTATCCCCAATAGGATGGATTCCATGACACCACTTCACTGTCTTGCAGACCCCAGCTTTTTTTATAAATTTATAGCAAAAGCCACAAACAATTAGAAATTGAAATAGATTTTCCTCTGTAACGCATGGCCTTATGCAGTTTCCCGCGATCTTATGTTCTTATGTTCTTTGATAAAAGCAAATATAATAAAAGATAGCATGAAAAAAATATCAGGATGTTTACCTTATCTTGAAACTCTAATGGCTATATTGTGTTGGGTTAGCTGTAAGATCATGTGTAGTAAAACAAACTCCAATCTTATCCTGATCCTTTTCCCACAACCCCTATTGGCCAATGTTGGCCCAGCCAACTGGGCCAGGGCCCTTATAAGCTGGAAGCCCTGTAGGTTGTGACTGCAAGTCCCCAAGAAACTGAACTAAACTGTTTTAGTGTTTATACTGTGCATTTTTATACATTTTCATTGTGATCGTGAACTGTCAAAGTGAGTTAATAAATGGAAAGAGTTGACATAGGGCTGTCTATGGAGTGTGTCAATAAAATCTGCTAGCTGAAGGACATATGACTGCTTCGAGTGGTGCAGGTGATATAGGAGTGAGTTTGGTCACCATCATTAGAGAGGAAGTAATCGCTGATGAATGTCACTTAAAGTGTGATAGTAAACATGTATAAGGGCAAGGGGGAATAATTTTATAGGGGCCTGAAAACGCTTGACCAACTCATGAAGGTCTGTGAGAGAGTCCTTGAAGGTATGATAAGGGAAAGCATTGCTATCGACGATATGCAGTTCGGTTTCATGCCAGGACGTGGCACAATCGACGCTATATTCATAGTCATCTACTTAAATATAGGGATCTGTATCTTGTGTTTGTAGACCTGGAGAAGGCCTTTGATAGGGTACCCAGAGAAGTTGTGCAGTGGGCTATGAGAAAACTTGGCGTAGAGGACTGGCTGGTGCATGTGATAATGAAGATGCGAGGACTTCCAAACGGCAGTGAGGCTGAAAGGTGTACTAAGTGAGCAATTTACAGTTCGAGTTGGAGTTCACCAGGGCTCTGTGTTAAGCCCTCTTCTCTTTGTTATGGTTCTGGAGGCACTATCTGGTGATTTCAGAGTTGGGCTCCCCTGGGAACTGCTATACGCAGATGACCTGGTACTTATCGCAGATAGTGCACGTGATGCCGAGGCCAAGTTTAGAAGATGGAGAGAGGTCATGGCAAGTAAAGGGTTAAGAGTTAATATAAATATAACTAAGGTTTTACACAGTAGATTAGGGCTTGGAAAGGTAGAAGAAAGTGGTGCATACCCATGTGCAGTATGCAGAAAAGGGGTGGGCGCGAACTCGATATAGTGTAGCGTCTGCCTTAGCTGGGTCCATCACAAGAAAAAGCGTTGTACTAGAATATAGGGACCTCTATCAAGGAAGAAGTCCGAAATTGAGAAATTTGTATGCATAGTATGTTAAGAGGAGCTTGTATTCAATGACCGGCTCGAGAGTGTTAACTTTGGCAATGAGGCACTGGAGATGATGGACAAGTTTTGCTACTTGGGAAGTTGGGTGATACCATCTCTGCCGGTGGTGGGGCTGAGGCAGCCACTATCACCAGGATAAAGTGCGGCCTGGGAAAGTTTAGAGAACTTTTGCCACTACTCGCCATGAGAAGACTCCCTCTCCCCTTGAAGGGAAAGGTTTACGCTTCATGTGTTAGACGCGCAATGGCAAATGCTTCAGAAACGTGGCCTGTCAAAGCGGATAATATCAACAGCATGGAGCGCAATAAAATAAGAATGGTGAGATGGATGTGTTTGATAGAGAGGATAATAAAGGGTACGGAAGTTGCAATAGTAGAAGAGCAGTGCGGTTTTATGAGGGGAAGAGGGTGTGTGGATCAGATTTTTGCAGTAAGACAGTTATGCGAGAAGTATTTAGAGAAGCATAAGGAGATATATTGCTTTTATGGATTTGGAAAAAGTGTATGATCGTGTGGATCGAGAAGCAACGTGAAAGGTGCTAAGGATTTATGAAATTGGAGGAAATTTGTTAAGAGCGTGTGTTAGAGTAGGAAATGAGTCGAGTGAATGGTTTGAGGTGAATGTAGGTCTGCGTCAGGGTTGTGTAATGTCACCGTGGCTGTTTAATATGTTTATGGATGGTGTGGTGGTGAGGGAGGGGAAAATGAGAACTATGGGTAGAGGATTGGCTTTAGTAGGAAAGAATGATAGAGATTGGGAGTTGTTGTTGTTCCCTAAGCTGCCTGGCCGAACAGCCCCGAGTCCCTAAGGAAGGCCATGGCCACGGTCGGGCTTTCCCACAGAGCTCTCAAGGAGCTGTTGTTGGCGTAAGTCATTGTGTGAAATACAGTCTTCTATGATGTGTTTAATGGTATGGGGCGCCGTGTTACATCCTGGGCAAGTGTCGACGACGGAGTCATTCAGTCTCTTCAGATAGCTCAGAAGAGCTGGATGGTGCCCGCATCTCAGCCTGGCCAGGTGGACTCTGTCCTCGCGAGGAAGGGAGGATTCAGAAGGATGGATTTTGGGAGGTCGTGACTGCAGCTGTGTGTTGTCTATGAGTGATTGGATGGAGCGGTGAGAGATATGAGTATGGATGTGTTTCTGGAAGCTGGTTTGGGGTGGGTAGGGAGGGAGAGAAGACAGTAATTGGGTGTGATGCCGTGTGCTTGGTGTTGTTTTGATATTTCTTGGTGTCTGTGGGTGTGTTGCCATGTAGTGTAGTGGGTGGTGTTGGTTTGTGGAGGCTGCAGCCAGGAATTGAGTGCCTCTCATGTCCAGATGGTCTTTGACTTTGAGGACTGGTTTTTTGATGTAGGTGGACTTTGAGGACTTTGGTTTTTTGATGTAGGTGATCTGTAGGTGTAGTAGCGGTGCAGCCTGTGATGATTTGTAGGGCTTTATTTTGAATAGTCTGTATGGTCTTGTGATGTGTTTCAGCTAGGTTAGAAGCCCAGGCAGGGCTTGCATATTGCATCACTGATCTTATGTATTGTTTGTAAACTGTGGTGGTGGTTTCTTTGTTGTGTCCAAATTTTGTGTGGGCAAGTGACCTTAGGGCATTAAGTCTGGGTGTCAGTTTATTTTTCATGTTTGTGGTATGCTGTTTGAATGTCATTAGAGTATCATATGCTACTTCTAGGATTTTGGGTGAGTGTGTGTGTGTTAGGGGTGGTGAGTTGTGGGGCGTATTTGTGTTTGGCTGTCCAGCTTGTGAGGAGTGTTGCGGTGGATTTGGCTGGGGGTAAATTGAGTCTGTTTGTAGTGCACCAGTAATGTAATGTGTTGAGATAGGGTTGAAGGAGAAGTGTTGCTGTGTCTGGGTTTTGGTGTGTGCATGCGAGTGTTATGTCGTCTGCGTAGGAGGCTATGTTTATTTGGGGTGTATTTATATCATGCATGTACAGATTGAAGAGTGCGGGCGACAGGACGGATCCTTGCGGGACTCCGTTTGGGAAATTTCTGATGCTAGATGACTGACCGGCAAAAGATACATGTGCACATCTGCCTGCTAGGAAGTTGGCCAGCTGCCTTTTTGTGTTGTGCAGGTTTGTGTCATAGATTTTGTTTGTTAGGTTGTGGCGGGTGATGGCATCGAAGGCTTTACTAATGTTGAGTGTGGCAAGTAGTGATTTGTGTGGTGGTCTGGCTGAGTTGATGCCGTCAAAAGCTCTTTGTGTAAGGTCTATAAGAAGAGTGTTTGTGGACTGAAGCCATGTTGTGTTCGAGCTAGGGGTAGAGCGTGTGTGGTCAGTTGTAGTACAATGCGTTCTGTGACTGGAGGGGGTGCAAAGGAGTGTGATAGGGCGGTGTGAGTAGGGTAGCGTCAAAGTTTATATACATACAAGAAGTTAACTCACCGAAATCAAATTGGAACCTCCGACATCCAGTGTGACGTCACGCCTGGGAAAGTAGGGCCATATTTCATATACAAACCTGAAGAATCTAAGGATGTGTGGCTTTGAAAAGCTGAATAACATGTCTTTCATTGGTGTATAGGGGAGAGCGGTGATGGTTCGGACGGTTGGTTGGTTCGGACAGTGCATTTCCTGAGAAACCTATGGGACCTAAGGCCACGAGATCTTGCGTGAAAGTGCGAGAGTTTCTTTACGTTAGTCACACGGAATTTCGGGCATACAAACGCCACACTTTTCGATGCAGATCAGATTTTATGTTTTTTTGCACCTCCCATGTTATATTTTCAGTTTATATCGTAAGCTCTACCTCCATGAATATGTCAACCAGCGAGTTATGCATTATTATGGTGAATCTGTGTTGCATGCAGAAGATATTGCTGTAAAAAAACGAATGCTAAACTCTCTTTTGTAAAAGTTGAGCCTATCCAACAATTAACTACTGTATTTAGATTCGGGATGGTTCGGCCAGTTGAGGGTGGTGATGGTTCGCCAGTGGTCGAACCATCCCGCTTTACCTATAATATAGGGGGACAATAGATGTAAATGTATATATTTATTTAATTTATTAATAAATGACATGCCTATTATGATTTATTACAGATGTTCGAGAGAGAACGAAAGTACAGTACAGATTGGAGTGAATATGTGAGAGAGAACTGGTGTTGAATGAGTTAATTATAAAGATCGAGTGAATATGTGTATGACAAAGGATAGGCCAATATATGAGGCGAATTGTAGTGTAATAATTTGGGGAAAAAATACTCTGTATCCTATGTAGGTTATGGCAGCATGATGGTAACTGCTGTTTATTCACTCACTTCTAAGAATACAGTTTGGTTTTATACATTTTGCTTCATTCTCATTGTCTCGGTTCCTATATACAGTATATGGAAAAATATATTTGTAACATTGAAACCTACAATTACATGTTTCATCAATATCGAACAACACAATGAATCATAATACAAAGACAACAACAAGGTTCAAAGTACAGTAACTGAATAATAAGTAGGTGTTTCATCCAAATATAAGTCATAACAACATAAGGTTTGTTCGAAGCAACTGATTTATATAAACACTACACAAATTATGCATAATTTTATGCAGAGTTAAATGTTAAGTTACTTATCCATAATGTTGATTAATTTTATTTGTTTAAAGTATAGATGTTTTAGAACAATTATGAAGATATAATTTTGGATGTTGGAGTCAAATGTTGTGCATGTGTGAGAGAGAGAGAGAGATAAGGGCAATTATGCATTATTTTAAAACGGACAGTAAGAGGCAACTAAATTATACATCATTCTGGTGAAGCTTAATTCAGTTTTAAAATATTATTTGATTTAGCAAATATGCAGAGGTTAATTTGGATTATGAAGTCTAATTTTGTACTTTAGCACAATCAAATGTCTTTTAATTGATCAATTCTTGATTTTAGCCAATCCAACTGACATCATTTTAAGATTATGCCAATTAATACACGTGGCCGTACCATCCCACCCTTCTGGTCGAACCATCACCACTGGTAGGGATGGTTCGGCCGATTTAGAAACTTGTGTTTCAGGAACTATAGCTCAAAACTGAAAAGAGCTAAGGGTTTGATATAATCAGGCTAAAGAACCAAATAACGAGGCAACATTTTAACATCAACTAGATTATAGGCCTACTAATCCTTAAAAAGTAATTTATATAAATATTTAAAAAAAAAGTGGCTGAACCATCACCGCTCTCTCCTACATACATACACACATACATACATATATGCCGGTACACCCGGATACCACAGAAACTAGCCCAGGTGGTTATGAACCGGAGATTTGCTGCGGATATTTTCTGGATGGCAGCTCTCTCTAACACTATCACGGCGCCACACACACACACACACACACCGTAGCCTAGTAGGTAGAGCTCTCGTCTCACACACGAGGGGTCGGGGGTTCAATCCCCGGCCGGGCGGAGACAAATTGGGCTTGTCTCCTTTCATGTGTTAGCCTCAGTTCACCTAGCTGTAAATAGGTACCTGGAATAAGTGGACGACGTTGTGACGTCCCATCTGGGGTTGGCAAAAATGGTACAAGGCGAGATGGGTATCATATGGTTCACCTAAGCTGATGGCTACCTAAGCCTTCGGGCGAGACGGTACCGTCTATAGTGAGAATGGTACCATACAGATCCACCCTAAGCCTTCGTTTCCGATGTTGCCAATTGGCTAAAATACAGACTACACACACATCCACAGCCATTCCAACAGTACATAAAACACTTAACATGCATTTCACGCAATACATTCCCAGTTAAGGAGGCGCGATAATAATGAGCTTAGCTCGCATTGCGTGGATTCCCCTTGACGAGCAAGTAACTGAGTAACACAGAGACATATGTTTCGAACCAATAGTATCGACTGTCGGTGTCATGTATTATAATTATCGTGCTCGTATTATGCAACATAATCAAATATTGATAGTATAAATAAGATACTTGCATTGTTTTTAGTTTTGTTTTTTATTTTAATTCTTCCATAATCTACGGACACGAAAATATTGCCCCATAGATATTAAGACATTAAGATTCAGACGAAACACTACCAAACCACCCAATGAATACAATGGTTTTCGAAAGGTAGGTGTGTGTGTGTACTTACACTAGTTGTACTTACACTAGTTGTATTTGCGGGAGTGAGCATGCTCGTTAATTCCCGCCTCCTAAGATATGTTTGTCATACCGTGCTTTGAAACTATGCACTGATGGTGCAGACACTACTTCGGCTGGCAATTTGTTCCACCCACTAATCGAGTTGGTAGGAAATCTTTTACTTTTCAGATCAGATTTACTATTTAGCACTTTTAGTTTGTAGCTGTGACCTCTTGTCCTCTCACCTCCATCCCTCTCTATGAAGTTTTCTTGGTCGATTTTGTCAATACCTCTAACACATTTATATATCTGAATTTGCTGTCCTCGTTTCCTTCTCTGTTCCAGTGTAGGTAGATTCAATCTCTCGAGCCTCTCTTGGTACTCCAAATTTTCCAAACCTGGGATCATCCTCGTAGCTGCTCTCTGTACCCTCTCAATTTTGTGGATATGTTTCTTCAAGTGAGGGGACCACACTACAGATGCATATTCCATCCTGGGTCTTATTATTGCCGTTATTATTTGTTTCATGGTGTTTTCATTAAGATAATTGAAAGACATCCTAATATTTGCCAATAATGCCAGTGATTCTCTCACTATCTTATTTACGTGGCTTTCTGGAGACATGTTATCCCTAAATTCTATCCCCAAGTCTTTTTCTTTTTCTGCTTTGGGAATCACTTCGTTTCCTAGTTTATAATCTTTTCTAGGTCTGTACTTGCTTTTACCCATTTCTAGAGTCTTACATTTCCCTGCATTGAACTCCATATTCCATTTGATGCTCCATTCATGGATCTTTTGCAAATCTGCTTGGAGCTCAAGGCAATCCTCCTGGGTTCTGATCGTTTTAAGCAGCTTAGCATCGTCCGCAAACATACTCATGTAGCTTGTTAGTCCCTCAGGCAAGTCATTTACAAATATTAGAAACATGATTGGGGCTAGAACAGATCCTTGTGGTACCCCACTCGTAATTTGAGTCCAGTTTGACGATTTCCCCCTTACTGTTGTTCTCATCTGTCTTCCGCTAAGGTAGCTCTCCATCCATTTCAGCAGTTTGTCTCCTACTTTTCCTTCATGTTTTAATTTCCACAGCAATCTCTTGTGTGGAACTTTGTCAAATGCCTTTTTAAAGTCTAGGTAGGCACAGTCTACCCATCCTTCCCTCTTGTCCACTGTGTCTATCACTCTAGAGTAAAAACTCAACAAGTTGCTTATACATGATCTGCCACCTCTGAATCCAAATTGTCGGTCAGTAATTAATCTTTTGGATTCCAGGTATTTCACCCATTTGTCCCTTATTAATCCTTCCAGAATCTTCATGAGGATGCTCAATAGTGATACAGGTCTATAGTTCAGTGGTTTATCTCTGCTTCCTCCCTTAAATATAGGAATAATGTTTGCTCTTTTCCATTCTGTAGGCACTATCCCTGTGTCCAATGATTTGGTCATTATGTCATATAACGGTATACTCAGTTCCATAGCATTTTCTTTAATAATCCAGCCTGATACTCCGTCCGGTCCAGCGGCTTTGTTTGGATCCACCTTACTCATTTTGTCTATGAGCTCTGGTCTGTTAAATGTTACTTCCGGCATTTCCTCTGTACCTATCTCATTGGTTTCTGGTGCAATGAATTCTCCTTCTTTTGTAAATACTGATGCAAAATTTCTATTTAGTTCTTCCGCAATCTCCGTATCCTCTTCTATGATTCTGTTTCCACTTTTAATCTTAACGATCGTGGCTTTTATCTTCCTTTTGCCGTTTACAAACTTGAAAAACATTTTTGGATTCTTTTCATAGTTCTCCACTATCCCTTTCTCATGGTTTGCCTCTGACCTCCTCCTCATTTCTGTGTATTTGTTTCTCTCCTCTTTATACTTTTGCCTGTTATCTTCCGAATCCCAGTTTCTCATCTTTTTCCAGGCTTTGTTTTTTGCTTCCTGTGCTTGCCTACATTCGCGGTTAAACCATACTTTGCGATTTCTTTTTTTCCTTTTATTAATGTACTTAGGGACAAAAGTTTTTATACCAGTATCATAGATCTCCATGAATGCCTTGAGTTTTTTATCTACCTCACTTTCAGATAACACCTGATCCCAATTTTGTGACTTGAAAAAATCCCGTAGTCCTACGAAATCGGTTCTGGAATACATCCAGTGATTTTCCTTGTGTTTTCCCTTCCCTTGGGTAGATTATACTTCAATAGTAAGTCTATGTCTAGAACTGCATGGTCGCTTTTTCCTAGTGGGCATAGGTACTGAATACTTTGAACCTCCTCCTCCCTTCTTGTGAATAGAAGGTCCAATCTAGCTGGTTGATCACTTCCCCTTACTCTTATTGACTCTTTTACATGTTGGTATATAGAATTTTCCATGGCCATACTTAAAAATTCATAGCCCCAACTTTCCTCTCCTGCTCCGGCTTCAAGATCTTCCCAATTCACTTCCTTGCAGTTAAAGTCCCCACACATGACTATTTCATTCTTTGAAGCCAAGATATTTCCTAGCACACTAATTGTTTCCTTACGCATTAGGCTATGCTCCTCCTTACCCCATGTCTTCGTCTTGGGAGGTACATACGCTACTATCACCACTATTTTTTCGTTTCCACCAATCTCTATTGCTAAAACTTCTGCTGTTGAAGTTACCAGTTTTATCTCAGACACAATCAAATCTTTCCTAGTAAGGATGCACACTCCACCTCCATGTCGAAATTTTCTGTCCCTCCTCCAAATCCTGTATTCAGACCATCCTAGTAAATTTATATCGAGGTCTTCTCTTAGTTTTGTCTCAGTGAGACATACTATTTCTGGTTTCTTAGTATTGAGTAAGTCTGTTAGTTCTAGTTTCTTAGAGATTAGCCCATCGACATTGCTATATAGAATCCTTATACTTTCTAGTCCCCCAATACCTGTTCCAAGCCCCTTAACTGCGGCGGTCTGTTCCCTACCCTCTTTTACTTTTAGTTTCTTTTTACCGAAAGTTTCATAATCTTCCCCTTTCTTACTCCGTAAAAAAACTTATTCTTTTCTTGTTCTGTCCTCTTGCTATTTTCCTCCTTGGCAGTTTTCCTTAGTTCAGCCTCCTTCTTTCTCTCTTCTTCTGGTAAGTCTCGCCTGATGTAGATTTTGTCTTTACCCTCTAACCCTTTTAGCCTAGCCGCTACTGCCATGATTTCATCACATGTCCTTCTTGACTTAAATTCGATTTTTACCAGTCTATTGTATTCCTTTGTATATTTTCCCAGCCTAAACATGTCTGATATTTCCTCCTTCCAGGTGTCCTCCTCATCTTTAATAGAATCCAGAATCTTGTTGATGCGACCTTCATCCTGTTCTTTTCGTTTTGTCCAGTCTAGTTCCTCCTTTTCTTCCACCCCTGATATTATGAGGCAGTTAGCCCTACGACTTTCTTCCTGGATGGCCTGAGAGTTTTCGTGGATGCCTTGCTTAACCGTGTGTGTGTGTGTGTGTGTGTGTTAGAAGTCATCTGTAGTCATTACGATTAAATACATTATTGATATACCGTTCACCCATGTCAGTCTGAGCATAGTGGCCGAAAATTATGCTTCTCCACGCCACAAAAGGCCGATTTTATAGTATTACATGCTTTCTAATAATCTGCAGTAAGTATATAGAAATATGTATGGACTGTCCTGTCCTGTATGATTTGAACCCAGGTTAATCGCACTTGTAGAATATCTATGCTAGTGTTAGACAAATGCACGCCGTAATGTTAGAAAGATGACACACCCACACACATCTGAAGCCTTATGCAATATCTGGGTGATTCGGAAGAGTCGTTTTATTCTTAATTTCATAAAACATATGGGGTTACTCATTCGTGTCCCTGTTGAATGTAAATGTTGGAGGAAATACAATTCAATAAACATTACATATTGTCATTAATACTTTTAATGAAAAAAAGAGCAAGACAATTATCATGCATGATACGCTGAGAGTCAAGCCTCTTTGGTTCAAAACATATGTGCGTGTATGTGTGTGACCCTGTGATAGAGTGGGCTGCCGTCCAGAAAGGAGCCACTACAAATCTCCAGCTCATACCCACCTGGGCTAGTTTCTGTGGTATCCTGGTGTACATTGTCCGATGACACCCCAGATGACGGCACTCTTCGTGACTCTTGTTACACTCTTGTTGGCTCTTGTTACACTCTTCTTGACTCTTGTTACAGTCGTGTTGACTCGTACCGACTTTGTTTTCTTACCCTGGAATTTAACCGTTATTTTTCAAATTTCCTCAACTCGTGTTGGGTTCGTGTTACACTCTTTGTGACTTGTTGACTCTCAGTGGCTGGTACTGACTCTTGTTGACTCTTGGTGAATCGGGAACAGTGACCTACTCGGGCTGGTTCTTGCCAGAGTCACGAAGAGTGTCACCCATCATTCACTCGTGTTGGACTCGGGCACCGACTCGTGTATGTGTGATGATGGCTTTAGTTGGGTTTGGGGAATGTAATGATGACACCATGCTTCCAGATGTCTGGTATTGTGTTGTGTGAATAACTGTAGTTTGATATATTAGTGAGTGCTTGCCTTGTGGTCCTAGGTGTCTGAGGTGTATGTTACTTATGTTGTCTAGGCCACAGGCGGGGGAGTGCTTGAGATTGTTGATGATGTGCTTTGTCTGGTTGTTTGGGGTGCATAGTCAGGGTCTGTGGGGAATTGTCTCTTATGTCGGATGACACGTCGGTCGTCTTTATGGGGTTTTAGGTGGCTGACATGAGAGAAGTGATTAATGAGAGTGTTTGCTTATTGTTTATATGAAGGAGTAGAGTCTGTTGTTGTGATTACAACATGTGATTGTGTTGTGTTGCTGTTGGAAAGTGTGATGCTGTTTAGTGTTTTGTAGAGTTTTTTTGGGGTCTGTTTTGTGATCAAGTGGTTGTGGGTAGTTATTCCAATTTAGTGTTTGTTCTTGTTTTTTGTTGTTAATCTGTGTGTTAAGTGCTTGGATTTGTTGTGTGGGGTGCTGGGGAGTGTTATGCCTGATTTTATGCAGGTTTAACGATTGATTAAGGTGAGTTCTTCAAGACTGGAATATCAGAGTTCATTCAAGTACATATAAATAACCAATAGAGGACATGTATAATATCGAAATATAATATGTAATACAGCTTTATTCACTTATTCACTAGTTACATATGTATGACTTATAAACACTTCAACATGGAATAATCATAAGTGACACAACTCTATTTTCAATTCTCCCAGCACGATCGCGGATCTAGATGGAGATCAGGTATATTCACTTCAACTAGTATACATAATATTCTTCTTGAGACATATGCGCACTATTCTCTTCAAGAAAGCTTATGAAATTACTAATAATTCAGGTTTTATTTAGATTCACTATATCTATTGAGTTAACTTTTCCTCATAGATAATAGTGGACGATATGATACACGTTCCTATATTTCTTGGCACAAAATATGGAAGCTTAAGCATTGATGAACTTTTTCAGTTCGAGTTCAAGTTTGTGGACTCTAAAATATTATGGTATACACTGAGATATTTTCAGAGTTCATGAAGGTGTATGTAAATCTTCATATTTAAAATAAATTCACTAGTATCATAATACGGGTATCACAGACGTATTTTATAGGTGAACACGTAAGCTATTACGATTATAATATTCACTAGATACTGTAACACTTCGTTTCTATAACTCAATGTTCACGTTGGACGGACTGTTTATTTTTCACTTGGCGGAAATATGACGGAGTTAATGAATAGGTAAAATCCGTCTTAATTTGGTATATTGATTATTTGTTGAGTTAGAACGTCGTACTAAAGAGCGTTATTTCTAGGACGTCTTGTTATTTATGCTTATTTACACATTAACTTCGTAGGACACTTTTATACACTTCACGTATTTCGAGGTATTAAGAACTCTATTAATCTCGGTCACTTTGAACTCAACTTTTCTGGTATCTCGTCACTGATACTGAATTAAGGTAATTTATATATTATTTCTTTTCTTGGTGGAGAGATGCACTTAGTTGAGATTTCTTCTGATGCTCTGTGGGCCGTCCAGGTTGGCCGGTCGTGTGAAGAAGTTACAGTTGGATTAATGGGCGTAGGGTCTTAAATATGGTTCCGTAACTAGTGGAGAAACAGTTGGTCACCATATCGGATTAATGCAAGTATTCTCGGCATATAGCTTCAAACAAATACTTGACTATCCTGACCTTTATATTAATCGTTGATGAAGTTCTGTTCAGGTACTCTTGAAATGAAGTTTTAAATATGTCTCAGGTCTTGCCGGATTAACATAATATCGGACTAACGCAAGAAAAGTTTAGATAATGGCTCTTCTTGATTGTCTCTAACCCTTATAAGAGGTTCAAGGAACTTGGGGCGGTGTTAACCTTTTAGTCGCAAATCCTGGTGGGGTGCCACAGACAATTTGCGCCTAGGATTTATATATGCAGAGTGCCCGTGAGGGTGTCTCGCTAAACCCTTATAACACAAAAGATCTTTCTACCTTAGATCTCTGTGAGAAAATGCTAGTATAACTTCTTCATAGAAAAATTATGAAAGGTAGGGTTGCCTGAGTCTTTCAACGTTTTAACTATACTGAAGTTAGCCCAACAAGTATAACTATATTAATTTCTTGGGTGCCAGGACATTATATAGGTTAAACATATATAGGTTATTATTGCACTATTAAAGATATTAAAACATAGGTGGAGGAGGACATACCACTTTATGATGTTAATACTTATATATATGTAACTATTCAAGGTCTATGTTAACCCTTTCACGCATTTATGACGCAGAGGTTGCCAGATTAGCAATAAGAAATAGAGTTCTCTCACTCTTATAATTTCCTCAAAATTAGTTTTCTGCCCACAGCTAACTCAAAGACAACTGCAGAGGTTGAAGTAATTAAACTAAAGGTTTCTAAATACCCCTGATGGTAACAAAGGCTTTAAAGTATCCCCAATAAGCTCAAAATTACGTCATATGTCGGAGAGGGTTAAGTGATTGGGTTGCCACAAATAAAGATCCTGGAATAAAGTTTATATGTTCACAGACAGGATAAGGACTTCGGGTTGCCGTTATCAATAACTATTTCTGAATAGGGTAAAATTAATATTTCTTCAGAGCGGGGTGCCGATCTTATGAAAGCTTATTTCTACTCGCCTTCTTCCCATTTCCTTGGCTTATATGTGCACCAATACTGGAGGGTACCCATTCTCTGAGGAAGGATAACAAGGACTTGTGTCTGCACTGTTAATAAGGACGAGAAGTCCTTCTTGTCCTAGGGGAGATGACTCTTTCTTATCGTATAATATTACTGCTATCTTCAAAGATTTATTACAAAGAGTATGATGAACATGTGGGGCTTAAATCAATGTTTTATTTGTCTGTCTACATTATTGACAGAACTCTGAGGGAATGACTGTACTAGGACTTTTGTACAGAGTTTTTGGAAAGATTTATAGGTGATCTCTGAGCATGAGATTTCAAAAGGGGGGAGGGGGTTTAAAACTTGGTGTTGGCTGCATGACCCCGAGAAAGTATTATTTATTCTTATAGAAGTTGTGCACTGATATTGTTAGTGAAAATTAAAGAAGTAAGTCATCTTCTATTTCAGAAACATTTGTTAGTTATTATTTTAGAAGTAGAACATAGAGAACATATATTTTGTATAATATTGCTAGCTTGCTGGCAAGAGTATTAAGTTGGCAGCCCTGGGGGTCACTGGAGGGTCGCGGTTCAGCTAGCCTGTTTTCAAAGAGGGTGGGGGGGGGGGGGAAGGAGGTTTAGAACTTGGTGTTGTCTGACCCCGAGAAAGTACTATTTATTTCTATAGAAGTGGTGCACTGATATTGTTAGTAAAAAATATAGAAGTAAGTTGTCTTCTACTGCTGAAACATTTGTTAGTGGTTATTTTAAGGGTAGAACATAGAGAACATACATTTTGTATAATATTCCTAGCTTGCTGGCAAGAGGGTTAAGTTGGTAGCCCTGGGGGTCACTATAGGATCGCGGGTCAAGTAGCCTCGCGCGCATGTTTTTTTGTTCATGTCTTTCTAAATAGGGGCTGTGTTCCTAAACTTTACTGTAAGAATAGCTGATTAAGTGAACTTTACCCTAGTGGAATAAACATTTATAATTTCTAGGTTTGAATGATATCTCCTAGTAGTTTTTCTTAGCGTGGTAGGACTCTTCTGGGTGGAGGTTAGTTGGTATTCCTGGGGTCAAGTCTGTCACACATTTCCTAGCCTCTTGGGTTATGAAAGTTGTGAAATTCTCAGCAAGGCCTACAATGGTTCCTATGTAAATTTAAAGTTTTTAGATCATGCTAACCTGATTCCCCATAGATAAGGCGATGGTCTCTTATATACAATTCACGCCAGAACGATTGTTATTATGTTCTAATATTATAACTGACGACATGCAGGGTTGGTAAGTCTGATGGTCAACTCCGCTTATCTGTGAAATAAAGGCAAGGTTCGTTGGTCTTCAAAACCCTGAGAAGGAAGCGTGTGTGTTTTGTTTGAATTTAATATAGAGAGCTGTAGAATTATAGAAGGTATGTACATAGTTGTATTATTAACTTTTTAACAGGTAGGAAGCATCCCTAGGGAATGGTTTCAATAGAATTCTCTTAATGTGACGAGATCTTTCAATCATGATTTGTTTTATCGTGTACTTAGTTCTTTATCTACTAAATCTGGCTTGCGACATGTTTACCTTAATATTAATTACACTCTGTACATAATGGTTTTGTAATGTTTATTTATTTCCTTAAGATTAGACATTTATGGTATATTACATGTGGGTATTCAAAAAGGCTGTGAGAATATAATTCTCCCAGTTGAAGCTGGCGGGCCCCTCCGGCGAATTTTCTTTCCTGGCGTGATAGGGTAGTCTCTTTTGACCTTGGCTTTTCCCAGCGTGATAAGGCGATCTGTCACAGCTGCCAGCCTGCCTCTCCTGGGGTTATTATCCTTCGCGGCTGGCCTTGACCTTCCTGTCTCGGGCGTTGGCATGGTCCGGATTCCTGTGTTGTCTTTGGTGATTTTCGTTTCTTCTTCCTTTTGTATTTTCCTTTTCTCTTGTATTTTACTTCCCTCCCCTTCGTGGTAGGCGCATCCCCGTGCCTCAAGGGTGAAGTGAAGAACATTTCCCAGGTGCCCAGTAGAAGGTAGGGGGTGGAGAAATTCCCACCAGTCTAAGGAACGTTGGTCCGGTTGTTTGCAGGGGTCAATAGTAACTTGTAGGGATGTAGTAGACAAGTTAATGATGGAGGCTGTGATGGCTTCATGGGTGTGGCGAATTCTGACGAATTTCCCATGGTCGGTAGAAATCTTTATCCTCTTGATGAAAGGAGAAGAGGACATAATGGCGGCTTGAGTCAGAGAAAATGCCCGAGGAGGAGATGCTCGACAGCCACCACGGCTGTCGAGCAAGTGATTTGTTTCTGACAGATCTGCGGGGGATGATAGGCAGGTGTGGACGTAAAAGTAGCGGGGATCACAGATTTTTTGAAGTGTGAGAATTTGACGGGAGAGGGTGAGATATTTGTGTTTGCTACACAATCTATTCTTAGTGTTTCCGCGTTGTATGTGTGTGTTGTGTGGATTGTGTTGACAAAGTCGGGTATGGAAACATGTGATGCGTCTGATGAAATTACTATAGGCGAAAATCTTTCAGGTCTTTTTACTAAACGGCCTGATCTCGTGCGAAAATTCGTTCTGATAGGAGGTTCAGGGGTGGATTCTGATGAAGAGGAAGATTTGTATTGGGGTGGTTTAGGGTTAGGTGTCTTTGGTGGAGTTGAGGGAGGTTTGAGGTTACTACTTTTGTTGCTTGGCGTTAGTATGGAGGATTTAGGTAAAGACTGGTGACACAGTAGAGGGAAAAGGAGAGAGTGGGTGGTGCAAGACGAGTAGGAAGCGGAATAGTGGACAGGGTTTTGGAAGAAGTGGATGGCATATGTTTTGGTGATGACTTGGAAGTGCTTGTTGGGTCAGCAATTGTTTTGGAAATAGGTTTAGGCAAGCTTGTGGGAGTCGAAGATGTGGGTGAAGAGGAATTGGAGGTGGAAACGTGAACTAGAAGTGGATTTAGGTGGAGACGTGGATAATACTTTATATGGGCGGGGTCTTTTTGGTGGTGGCGAATTACTTGGAGATGTATTTTAGGTGGAGAAACGTCAATGGTGAGGTTGCTTGAGGTTAGAAGGACTGGATGGAGTGGTGGAAAGTTTAGTTTGTTTTGGTAATTGTGTGGTGGTATGGGACTTAGTCATCTTGAAGGTACTGAAAGTTTACGGTGAATCCGTGGGCGTAAGGTATATCGGACAGGTGATGATGAAACAGGTTTATTTGCGGAAGTGTCAGCATTGATAGGGGGGGGGGGGGGTTGAGGAGGTGTGACGCCTGGCGAGGTTATCAACGGTTGAGGTGTTCTTGGCGTGTGTTGCAGGAATGATTTCTGTTGTGGTTTAGTTGCTTTGGTTGCCAGTAATGGGGGTTTAATTATAGTGGGGCAGGAAACATTTGGAGTTGAGATCTGCATTGGAAGGGCATCAGGGAGGCAAGAAGGGAATGAGCTTGGAACTTTAGAGCTGTCATCTGTGCGAATTGGTTGAGGTTCATCGTAATTTGTAAGTGGTTTATAAATTCTAACGAATCTATTCCTATACGTTCTGGTCTCCCCATGGTAGTTGATAGATGTTTGATAGGGATTAGGAATGTGCGATTCTGTATAAGGACCCACATATCGAGGCCCTAATTTATTAGTCACAGGGAGCTTGGCGACCATAACAGTGTCATTTATGGCGAAGGGATTTTTCTCGTAATTTTTTTTTTTTTTTTTTTTCTATGTGAGTGAGGGAGGCAAAAGGCAGAACTGCCTATAGCGAGTGCCTCCCCCAAAGTTGAAAGAGTGACAGGGCCAAAATCAAGGGACGTTCGAGTCAAAATGCCTGGACACGGAGTTTGAAGCAATTTAAGACATAGGAAGAGGGAAAGACTGATTCTGGGAGAGAGTTCCAGAGCTCAGCTGTTGAATAGAAGAAAGACAGTAATGTTTCACTCTTGGGTTGGAGAGTTGCACAGAGTAGGGGTGGGATTGTGTTGCAAGACGGGTACCACGTGCCCTAAGTAAAGGAGGTGGTATACACTGGGAAAACTCTGAGGAACACTGATTATTATAGTAGCGAGAGAGATGCAACATTGCGGCGAAGAGAGAGAGATTGCAGAGAGTTGGTGAGTGGACGGGAGTTAATGATACGAAAGGCCTTCCTTTCAATTTTGTCTAGGAGAGTGGTGTGAGAGGAACCTCCCCACACATGTGAACAATACTCATTACAAGGATGCACTATGCCCCTGTACAGAGCAAGAAGCTGTGCAGGGGTAAAGAACCCCCTAAGGCGGTTGAGCACACCCAGCTTCTGGGAGGCTGCCTTATCAAGACTCGTAATTTATTAGTGGCCCCTCCATCATTGACGAACATGCCTATTACATAAGGCATCCTCTTCAAACACTAATCCGCCGTAGTTTGAATCTACCGCGCAGAGCATTTAAAAACTGAGGAGCCTTCATCATGAGCGCACGCGACCTCACTCATGGCTTCAGTCATTATGAATTGGGTTCTCACTACGAAAAAACTTCGTAAAAAATAAAAACAAAAAGAAAATAAGAATAACTATCTAATAAGCTTTCCATCATATCGTGGATGTACTTGTGTGGATCTTTGACCAGACGCTGATTCAGGCGTCATTCTTCCTTCTCTGCTCTGCAGCCTGCCCGGACGTGTCTCCCCACGCTCCGCTGGTTCCGCATTTGCTGCGTCCCTAGTGAGTTTTTTCTCATTTGTTTACTCCGGGATGTATCGAGTAAGGTTAGGATATGCGTAGCAGGAGTGTCCTGGGCTGGTTGCCCGCAGCGCAGTGTATTTTGGGTCGTGTGTTTGGGGCATCTATTTCGGATGTACCCTCGTGGTCCTGTTGTGGACTTGTGATCTTTTCACAGTTGAGTTAGCTTGTGATGCAGGCGGCTTTCATTACGCGTTAATTATTGCTGCCTTTTATCTTTCTGATGAGGTAAGCTTTGCTTACTGTCGTTCCCAGCGTATTTTTCTTCACTTAGTGAAGTTTTTTCTGGGTCCCGAGTCAGTCTTCCCTTTGCCGGAAGTATTCGCTAAAGTGGTGTGTTGGCGGTGGTGCCTGTTGTTATATTTCCAGTGTTTTTGTGTATATTTCAACATTTCTTATGCCGTCTACTTAGGCCTAGCCAGCCGCTCGTAGCTTTGCCACATGTACAAGTGTTATTGTTTATTTTTATAAATATGCCCTACTGTGTCATGTGTATCCGGGTTTAGTTGTGTATTGGCTAATTCCACGGACTATGTTTGTTTCCTGGTTTAGTTGTGTATTGGCTAATTCCACGGATTATTGTGTGGACTTAGGCTAGTCGTGCTTGGCTTTCCTTCGTGTCCGTTGTACGTTCAGATGGTTTCTGAACGGGGTGGGTTACCTTCCGGCGGGTTTTTTCTCGGTTTCACCATGAAAAAACCCCGGCCGAGAGCCGTGTTGGGCCACACGTGGTTTCAACACAGGCTTGTGTCCCCGGCGATGAGGTGTCTGTGGCTCTCCAGGACTGCGTCTCTGTGTTGGTGCCTGTTTTCAGGCTCCCTTTGATTCCCGGCGGAGTGGCTGTACCCATCTAACATTGTTCATGCGAACATATGTTATGAAGTTTTTCTACCCGGTTTTCAAACCACAGGAAAAACCTAGCTGTTGTTAAGGGCTTTCCTCCCCGGCGATCTTTTACAAAGAAGTGGGGACAGGAACTTATGGGGTTAACGTTTTGACATCTCACCCGGCGGGTGTACCTTGGTAGGGTGGGATGAACAACTAAGTCATTCAGTTAGTTAACCGATCCATTTTTAAGTGATACTATATGTATCGCCGCCTTTACACTTACGGCGATTGAAGGTTCAATTAGGGTTAACATCGTTTTATACACCCGGCGGGTGCTCCTGGGTGGAGGAAATAAGGAATTTACAATTCAATTTCGATTTAACCACTTAATTTAGTGATACGTTTAGGTATCGCCGCCTTCAAACTTACGGCGATCTTTTTGTGACAATTCGTTAGAAATCAGATCTCGTATCAGCCTGCCCTGTATTATTCTACTAAAATAATTCAAGGGCCGGCGTCTTTGTGGGGGGTTGTTTTTTGTTCCAAAATTGAATCTTGAGACAGTCACCACCAGAAAGACTATAAACGCCATGCTGGACCGTTATATTATGTCAGAGGGTATTCTTCACTTTCTTAAAAAGATATGTTTAGATATTCTGAGCCCCGCCGCGTAGCGAGCTGTGATCGTTGTGTCATTACATCTCGTTACCCGGTGGGTTATTAACACTTGTGTGCGAACATGTTGGGTTAACCTTATGAGCATTAATTCCTGGAAATTTTTTTTTTTTTCCAGAGCTGGGCTCCGGCGGACCAATACAGACCCGGCAGTAGTTTTCCCCACCAGTCTCTGTCATGGCTACCTTGGCCCCAGTCTTTGCTTTATGCACTACCCCTACCTGTGCCGGTATCCCTATTTTTGCGCACACTCTTTGCATAAAGTGTGTTAAATGTCTAGACCGTTCAAGGGGTCTGTGGGTGATGCGTAATTGTTCCTTTTGCTCCCAATTAGCTGTCAAGGTCCTCTGCGACAATGATAAGACCGCAGCGGTCGCATTAAGAGAAGTTAGGCAACAGATGTCAGCATACACTACGATTGTAGCTCATAAGTCACTTCAATGTGACAACGTCCCTCTTTGGGATAGACTGCTTTTCGAACACCCTCCCCCTAAACGTTCCTCTCGAGTAACTAGTCATAAGCCGGCGGAGACTGGTCAGGGTTCTGTGTCTTCTGCTGCTACTCCGAAACGTCCAAGAGAGCCTACACCCCCGGCGTCCGCCTCCTCGTCTCGGGAGAGATCTCGGTCTAGGTCACCTCTCAGACGCCAGCCATCTAGTCTTGCCTCTTCACCATCGAGTAAGAAGAGTAGGACGGAAAGTTCCACCAGTGGTCACGGCGATGAATCCTCCAAATCAAAGAGTAGTTCACGGTCACACCGTAGCCATAAATCTTCCAAAAAGGATTCCCATAAACGAAAGACCTCCCTACATTCGCCAGCTTCTAGTGCTTCTCATCGTACCTCTACCCCAGACAGAGTTTGTGTTAGGTCTCAAGGGTCCAGTACGGTGCCTGTCCCTAAAGAGGATTTACCCATTAATATTTTAACCCTGGAATTGGAGAGTTCAGGGGGTTCAGTGATTGAGAGTGTTTCAGACTCCCAAGAGAGTGTAGGCCAGGGCCTCGGTGTTTGGCGATTTTCTCGGCCGGGGTCTGACCAACCACTTCCGACTCAAACTAGTCACACAGTAGCTGACGTCCACAGGGACGCGGCGATCCCATCCTCTATTCCTGACTTATCTTGGCAGCAAGGTACCCCAGCTTCGGCGGGATCTTCTCAGGAGGAACAGGAGGAGAAAGACGAGGTTTCAATAATTTCGGAGATGGAAGGGCAAGAGTCAGGTTCAGGCTTAGACGCCGCGCAGGATATTAATGATTCACCAGTAAGTTCATCATCAACTCAATTTGGCACTGCGCAGGAAATTGATGGGCTACTTAGTCATGCTTTATCTAAATTTTTTGGCCAACAACAGGAAACTCCCACAGTGGACTTGGGGGCTCCCACAACAAGTTCTACGGTACGGCCTCTGATGACTTCTATTGCTTTATCTAAGATCCCTAACCCCCCCACTCTGTCACCATCAGTGGTTACTAGGCCTGCTACGGCGGCATTAACCACTTCGAATGTAAGGGTTATAACGGATGTCAATCCACCCCCTCTAGACAAGGCGCCTCTCAGAAAGGTAGCTATGCCCTTGCTTTACGGACCAGACGAGTCATGGGTCCTTTTGACCCCCACTAAACCAGAGCTCGCCCAACCTACCTTGTCAGGGGAACTCCCAGTACCGCGTGAGTGGGTCATCCAGGGCAATAAATCAAAGAAATTAAGGGCCTTGGATACTTTGGGAAATGTACTAGACGTTAATATAAAGGCTATACCTAGTTATTATCACCAAGACTATTTTGTGTATGCTACTAAGCCAGCTTTACCCCCTGCCTCAGCTTCAAAATTGTTTTCAGACTGGTCTAAGCTGGATGGGTTTAATGACATTAAGACTCTGTCAGCTCTCACTCCAGAACTTGATTTACAAACCGTCACAGACGAAGCAGCTAATCCAGTCTTGAAGGTGGGGCAGTTGGGTCCAGGACCTTGGGTGGATTGGGAGACAGAGGCTCAAAACTTTGCAACCACATTTACTTCCAAATCTTCCCACCAGATCCCTCAAGATACTCATTCGTGGTTCTCCATGCCAGTATGTTCTGCCGGCGGAGTCCCTTCAGCTTTGTTTTCTTTCTTAGCTGCCCCTAAAATTAATCTTTGTGAGCTAAAAGACCCTTTCACTACCCCTACCCCAACTCACCTAGACCGAGAATTTAGGCTAAGGGGGAAAGCTTTTCGCCTGTTCTCTCAATACATAGTGTCTCAACAGGTAGCAAAGTCTTTGCTTCGGTCCACTCAGGCAATCGCAGACGCGGATGCCAGAAGATCGGTTGAATTATCCCGGCGACTGCTTCTCCAGTCGTCAATCCAATCTCTGGGTGACATACGCACCGCCTTGCTTGAGGCGGTACGAGCAAGACAAGATCTCAGAATGTCTTTAGTTCGTAAACTGCCTGATCGCATTGCGAATCAGGTGGTCATGTCACCAGTGCTTACTCCCTCTTTAATGTCCCCTGAAGTGTGGCGAACGGTGTTTAATATGGCACAGGCCTTTAAACACAGTCCCACCCCTTCTAAGAAACCTGCCTTTAACTTCCCCAAACCCAGGCCAACCGCTAAAGCTCAGCCGGGGGGATCTAAGCCCTTTCTTCCACCTAAGTCCTCCCACTCCCCTCAAGGTCAGTACAGGCATAGACAGAGTAGGTTTTCAGGTCAGAGAGGACGCGGCCATAATAAGCCAGGTCAGGGCCCGTCTTCGGCCAACACCAGCCAGCCGGCGAAGCGTCCAGCACCACCAACCCCACCATAAAAAAACTAAAGTCTCTCTCACTCCCGGTGCCAACCTTAAGGCCGGCGGACCCGAGGGTAGTACAGCCGGCGAACCCTTGTCTGCTAACTGGGTCGTTCCGAACGTGTCACCAAGCATGGCCGTTAAACACTTGGGCACGGATGGTGGCACGCAAAGGCATCACTTGGCAGTGGCTCCGGCGACCTCGCTTACGTCAGCCGACAACGGCGAATTTTGTTTCTTTAGACGTGGAGTCACTGGTCCAGGAAATGATTGCCAAGAATGTCATCATCCCGGTCCCCCCAAATTACCCTGTATTCACGTCCAAGCTATTTTTGGTTCCCAAAAGGGACAGTGTTCAGATGAGACCGGTCGTAGACCTGTCTTATCTGAACCTTCACATTCACAACGAGTCTTTCCGAATGTTAACAGTACACCAAATCAGGCTAACACTTCCGCCGGGAGGTTGGATGTGTTCACTAGACCTGACAGACGCCTATTGGCACGTATCGGTCAACAAAAGATTTCAAAGGTTTTTGGCCTTACGGATCAGGCACCAAAATTTTGTTTTTCAAAGGATGCCATTCGGTTTGAACCTGGCACCTCGATTATTCACGAAATTAGTCCGGCAAGCCCTGATGCCGTTGTTAAAACAAGGAATCAGAGTGTTGTGGTACCTAGACGACTGGCTGGTGGTGGCAGAGACACAACAATTATGCATCAAACATGTCAACATCATTATAAATCATGTCAAAACTCTAGGGTTCAAGGTAAATCTGGTAAAGTCAAACCTTGTTCCCTCACGAGTAATTCAGTGGATAGGGCTGGTCTGGGACACGGCCGCTCTCACTCTGAGTCAGAGTGTGGACAATCGCAACAGGTTTCGCAGGAAACTGTTCATGTTTCTTCACAGTCTGACTACGACGCGGAGGGTCTGGGAGTCTCTGGTCGGCTCTCTCAACTGGATTCAACTAACTGTCATGTTGGGCCGGTTGAAAGTAAAACGTTTAATATTGGAAGGCAACAAATATTTCCCACTCTTACCGGCGGGAAAATTATGGCCCATCCCGAAATTAATCCACACCTTACTAGCGGTCTGGGCAAAGAGGGAAACGTTGCACTCAATAATGTCATGGACCTCTCCTCCACCAACGGTATGGGTAGACACGGATGCGTCAGGCACAATAGGGTGGGGATTTCAGTCAAATCAGGGGCACCAGGGTCAGGGGCTTTGGTCCCACTTAGAAATCTCTCACATCAATGTCAAAGAATTACTAGTCCCCTTGTATTTCCTTCAGGTTCACGGCCCTGCGTTACGGGGCAAGTCGGTGGCCTTCAGAATGGACAATCTGAACGCAGTTCACTGTATTCAGAAACAGGGATCAACGAGGTCAAGGAGGTTGCTAAACGTGTCGGAAGAGATTTTTACTCTAGCCAACAGACTAGACATTTATCTTCACGCATCTTATCTCCCAGGCGTAGCGAACGTCTGGGCAGACGCTCTGTCCCGGAGACAGAGCACGACAGTAGAATGGGAGCTCAAGCAACCCATGTTCAACCTAATGATTGCAGAGCTCTCCCATCCACAAGTGGATCTGTTTGCGTCCGAGGAGACTCACAAACTCCCTCTATACCTCACCCGCCGGACGAAAACGCCGGCAGGGGGGCCAGACGCCCTAGTGACAGACTGGAACAGATGGAGCTCCATCTATCTGTTTCCGCCGCCAGATGCGTCACTAATGTGCCACGTAGTGAACAAACTACGAGATTATCGAGGCTTAGTCTCACTAATCGCGCCCCTGTGGCCGGCGCAGTTGTGGTACCAGCAATTGAAGACGTGGTGCCCGCACCCGGTGTCGCTCCCGGTCGGGTATTTCCACTTAGACACGATTGGCAACCTAGTGACCTCGCTGACTTTTGCATTATGGACATTCAGGAGGCCAAGTGGCTAGCACCATACGGTAGAGATGTGACCAATAAATTATTAAATCAATATACTCAGTCTACGAAACGACAGTATCACTCACATTGGCAAGCCTTTACTTCTTGGATCATTAGAACAGAACAGACTGTGCCATCAGTAGCTTTAGTTTTTAATTATTTAAATTATCTGTTTGAGCAGAAACATTTATCTGTGGTAACGTTAAAAAATCACTTAACTGCGATTAGAGTGCCCTTTTTAGACCTTACAGGTCTCTCCATACCGGTGGCGGAGGAAACAGGTTTTATGAGAGCTTGTTTTAAACTTCGCCCACCTCCCCGTCAGCTCATGCCTACTTGGTCTCTGGACAAAGATTTGTCTTTACTTCACTCTCGTCTGTACCAAAATACTGCAGATTTTGCATTACTCTTAAAAAAGGCTGTATTCCTTTTGGCTTTGGCCACCGGGAACAGAGTGTCTGAGCTGGCGGCGATGAGCAACACACCTAATTGCCTTAGGTTTGGTAGACTTAATGAATGTATTTACATTGCACCTTCCCCGGGATTTGTAGCCAAGAATGAGCACAGTGCACACGTGTTTTCTGAGTTCACGGTGCCGGCGTTAAAAAGGGGAAAGGTGCATCATAATCTATGTCCAGTGCAAGCTCTAACCAAATATTTGAGAGTAGCTCCTCTAAACCCCCAAGGTGCTTTATGGGTAGCAAGTACGGGTAAACGCTTACTGAAACGGCGATTAGCTTCTCTTCTGGTCGAAGTCATTAAAGAGAGTAATCCCGGCGTTGTGGGTCGGGCCCACGATTTACGCAAATGGGCAGCCTCTTTACGTTTCCTGAAGAATTTTTCAGTAGAAGATATTGCGTCCACTCAGTTGTGGGCGTCTAATCATACGTTTTTGTCTAGATACTTGTCAGTTGCTCTAGATAAACCTTCCTTACCATGTATAGCTTTAAGGCAGAGGGTCTAGGTGGCCCTGCAGTCACTTTTGTTTACTTTCAAGACAAGGTGGGGGGGGGTGCAGTCAGTTGACATAGGACACCCTAGACCCTGCCGGAGTGTGAGAGCTGTGATACAATTTATGGTTAATGTGACATGAAAATTTCTCGGCGAGAAATTGTGCTAGTACAATGTTAGTACAAAACAACGGGGTTGTTATAGTAGTTTTAGCTGCGAAAGCAATTGAATATTAAAACAGTGAAGATCTTTTGCAATTTATCTCCACGATTATTTTGGGGTTTATTATGTGCACATGTAAACTGATAACTTGTTATTTTTGTCACCACTCGTTGAGTGGGGTGCCTTTGTAACTACAGATCTGTTCACAGAATCTTCAGAGTTACCCTTTTTTGTCAAGCAGGCTTCTTTGAAGCACGCACCTGCCTGAACCCCTTTCTTGTAAATATACGGCCTACGCCTTATTAAATATATTTTCAAAGTAAGAATACTATGTGGTTGTTTTTATTATCTGCTTTTCTAGAGTTATGATATGATTACGAATGTCCCCCTCCAGTCTTAGAAATCAGGCATGTTCGTCAATGATGGAGGGGCCACTAATAAATTATAGGTTTGACTCCTGTAAGGAGATAAAGAAAACCTAATATTTAGTAGTGGCCCCGTAATCATTGACGACTGGGGCCCTCCCGACCATCCCCTTCCCATTCGTTGATGTATTGAGGATTTTGGTTTACTTGATGTCAGTGAAGGAAGAATGACGCCTGAATCAGCGTCTGGTCAAAGATCCACACAAGTACATCCACGATATGATGGAAAGCTTATTAGATAGTTATTCTTATTTTCTTTTTGTTTTTATTTTTTACGAAGTTTTTTCGTAGTGAGAACCCAATTCATAATGACTGAAGCCATGAGTGAGGTCGCGTGCGCTCATGATGAAGGCTCCTCAGTTTTTAAATGCTCTGCGCGGTAGATTCAAACTACGGCGGATTAGTGTTTGAAGAGGATGCCTTATGTAATAGGCATGTTCGTCAATGATTACGGGGCCACTACTAAATATTAGGTTTTCTTTATCTCCTTACAGGAGTCAAACCTATAATATGGTCCTTCCAACTGAGAGCAGAAGAAAAAGAGACACCAAGAATATTGAGAGAAGATGAAGGATTGATTTTTGTATTGTTGAAGAATAAGGGATAGTCTGCAAGGAGTTCCTGACTGGTAGATAGATGGAGAAATTGGGTTTTGGAAGCATTAAAGGTAACAGTACTGTAGGTCTCTTTAACACTCTGATCGAGGCGGTTGGTTCAAACAGTTGACGCATGAGTTTGAAGAGTGCCATTACTGTATAAGGCATATCGTCAATGATGGAGGGGCCACTAATAAATATGTGGTATCTAAGGATTAATCGAGAGTCTGTAGCCTTTAAATTTGGTAGATATAGGACCTAGGCCTACGTGTACATGTCCTTTCTAAGTTGAATTAATTGTCTAATAGTTGTCATAAAATAATAAAAAGGATGTAACTGGTACTGAATGGGTAAAGATGGGCAGAGATGGCCAAAGATGTTATCAAATTTGGCTGGGCTCCCAAAAGTTTGAGAAACTGATGGTCAAAACTTCATCCGGGCAGCCTTCAGTACAAGCCACAACATTATGGGGAACGTTGTCGCTAACTAAGTGTGTATTTGGGAGTTTGAATGAGAATGTAAATGTGAGTTTATAATTATGCAGGTGTACGTTTTGATAAGTTTTACGAGCATATTAAAAGTTTATTAAAGTTATCTATACAATTGCCATTTTCTGTCTTACATGTTTAAGAGAAAACAAATATATTGAAACGCTAACTTAATTATAATTAGAATTAAAATGCTCTTACCAAAAATACTTATACAGTATATTTTTTTTATGCCAACCATTCGTATTTATAATATTCAAATTATTAGTGGATTAAATAGCAATTTTATGAACAAATACAGTTACAGAAACAAAAATAGAGCATCTCGATATTTTAATTCTTAGATGCGCGCGATGGTTAGATCAACTGGTCAGATTGCTCAGGTTGCTGCAAGTGATAGGCGTTTGTTAGTTTGTTCTCCCAAGCGTCTATTCGTAGTTTTTATATTGTGATTATTCCTTGTAGAATAGACTACAGTAGATCTGCTGTAGTCTATACTTATATACAAAACATCACAAAATGACCACCAAGGTGTGTCTGGTGAGGGAGGGGACCATCTACAGGGTGCTGGTGGCTCCCCAGTCTTGTTGGCTAACTGCTCTGACCGTCCTTGCCTATTATTGTCCTGTGTCGAGGGTATGACTCTAGATAAAGTGCATGGCCAACTTACTGCACGAGGGTTGGTGGAGGTTTTCTTGGCACTGGCACACAGCCTACAGCAGGTACACGCTGCAGGGGTTCTGCATCATGACTTGAAGGCGAATAATGTGTTTGTCAAGGTTCCTATGGCTGGCCTGGGGAATGTTGAAGCCTCTCTCATTGACTTTGGAATGGGGACTCTCGGGGAACAAATGACAGATATTGGGGATGGGGACGCCACTGATTATATGCTCTATCCGTGGTACGCACCCAAAGTTTTTTTCAAAAGGGGGGCTTCTTTTGCCAGTGACATTTTTGGTCTTGGTATAATGATTGAACGGTCGGTAAAAAAACAGATAAAGGCTGGACGGGTGCAGGCTTGGCCAGAGGGTCTTCAGGAACTTGTTGCCGACATGGTCGAGTACGAAGAGAAAGACTGACCATCCCTAACTGAAGTCATCGTTAGGCTGAACACCATCCTGCCCTCTGTTTTGGGCCTTCCACGGTCATTCCCTGATGATGAGGAGATCAGTGATTCCGATGATGAGGAGAGTGATTTCGATGATGATGAGAGTGATTCCGATGATGATGAGAGTCAGTCTGATGATGAGGAAAGTGAGTGTGAATATTGGACCGAGTCTGATGATGAGGAGAGTGATTTCGATGATGAGGAGAGTGATTCCGATGATGATGAGAGTGATTCCGATGATGATGAGAGTTATTCCGATGATGAGGAGAGTGATTCCGATGATAATGAGAGTGAGTCTGATGATGAGGAAAGTGAGTGTGAACATTGAAGCGAGTCTGATGATGAGGATGAGTCAGTCCGGTAATGAGAATGATTCCAGTTATGGCGAGGAGTCGGATGATGAGGTTCAGTCAGAAGATGAGGATGAGTCAATATTCTTTATAACAGAAACTTCTTAATTTTAAGATTTAATTATTTGAAAGGATCTTTTAATTTAATTATATCTACATAAGATATATAACTGATATCTTCTTTTACTTTCTAGTTTTATGAATAGGATATTTTACTATTATTTATTAACCCTCTCACGTTTTTTACGCAATTTTGAGCCTATTAGGGATACTTTAAAACATTTGTTACCATCAGGGGTATTTAGAAACCTTTAGTTTAGTTACTTCAACCTCTGCAGTTGTCTTTGAGTTAGCTGTGGACAGAAAACGTATTTTGGAGAGGTAATTATAAGAGCGAGAGAACTCTATTTATTATTGCTAATCTGGCAACCTCTGCGTCATAAAAAACGTGAAAGGGTTAGCCCTTTGAGGATTATGACGTATTTTGATACTCTATTCTGGATATCATGAGACGATTATATTCACATTAGGAAGGGTATATGAAAGTCGACAGAGGGTTGATGGAGTTAATCCTTACCCTTTTAACTCTCACAGACCCTTCCTAAGCTGTATAAGATTGTCAAATGATAGCCATAATAAACTGTATACACGCGTCATAATCCTCAAGGGATTATATTATATTAATTCCAAGGAGAAGTATTTCATACAAAATTCTGGTATCGTATTTTGTCTTGGCGAGCAATAGCGAGCCAAGACAAAATACGTTAGGAGAAATCGTCCTCTGGTAATTGTAGATTATTCAACAATGGCAAGACAAAAACAACAACTTAATAATGTAAACAAAATTATTATAACATCAAAAGTCATACCAGATTTTGCTTGCTTTTGGTTGCCATTTTCGAGTATTTTAGTTTGCCCCCTTGGCTAACAAAAACACCTGACTTCCTTCAAATTTAATAATGCCCACTCAGACCCCCTTCAAGCGCAATTTGTAAATTTTTCTATAGAAAAAATATCCTGACTGGAGGCCGGTATTTAAGTTACAGGTTCGCTATCACTCACCCAGAAAAAATATTGACACCTGAATGGAGTGATGTGTCTTATCCTTGCCAAACTAATGGAGTGAATGTCTTACAAAATCAAACTAATGGATTGAAACAAAGGTCTAAACTGAACCCCCTCAGACCAAACAGGATAAATAAGGCAAAGGGAGGTAGGGAGGGAGGAAAGGTACGATTAATGGAATAGATGTAAGAAGGGAGGGAGGGAGGGAGGGAGATAGGTACAAAGGAAAACAAGCAACAAGAGACATAATGGTTCTTACTATAGTCTATTCGCTGTAAGTAGGCGAGAAATCATGACCTCTAAGTTGCAGAGGGATACAAAAGGCAGAACTGCCTGTGACGAGTGCCCCTCCCAGAGTTGAAAGAGTGACAGGGCCAAACTCAAGGAATGTTCGGGCCAAAATGCCTGGACACACAGAGTTTGAAGCCATTTTAGTTATAGGATGAGGGGAAGATGGATTCAGGGAGAGAGTTCCAGAGCTCAGCTGTTGAATAGAAGAAAGATTTGGAATATCGTTTCACTCTTGGATTGGAGAGTTGCCAGCAGCCCTTCTCTGTATCCTATTTTCTGGCAATCATTACATTATTTTATGCAGTTTAGGAAGGAACTCGAGGAATCAAAGGGACGTCCTATTCATCAAATTCTGGCAACTATTAGAGGATTTCACTAGGCTCAGGAAGACCTCAAGCAATTAAATAAAATAATACATGAATTAATAGACCAAAAAAACAAACCAGAAACGGTCCGTCTCCCCTAAATAACTACAGACTATCAATTATCCTTCTATAGCTAACACAGATCCTTCCTAAGCTGAATAAAATCATCTATTGCTTGTCAGAATATGCTGAGAAGGATGTCACCGGTACTGGATGGGTTAAGGGAGCCCACCTCGCTTTTTTTCTCTTTCTCTCCCTCTCTCTTTGGCTTGTATCCACTCGGCCCCATTCAGCCTACTGTTTTAAGACGTTTACCCCCATCCAGGTGTCAATATTTTCCTGCCGAGCGGTAGCGAGCCAGCGTATTTATATTTTTGCTTTGACAGGAAGCCAAATTTGAAATTTTTTCGATAGAAAAATGTCTCCAGCGAAGCCGGATTTCTCCATACAATGATGGCTTGCTATCGCTCGCCAGGAAGAAATCGACACCTGGATGGGGATAAACGTCTTAAAACAGTTGGCTGAATGGGGCCGAATGGATACAAGCCAGGGAAAGAGAGAAAACGAGAGAAAGATACAAAAAAGCCGGTGACCCCCCTTAATTAGCCTGCATCGTCAACACTGGTCTGGCAGCTTATGAGGTAAACTATTACAACAACTAGAGGGAGAGCGCCTACATCCGCCTGGTTCTTTATACCATGAAGGGGAGGCAGTTGGTTGTTCGAGTCCTCCTCCTCCCTCATGTTTAGCCCCATTAGTTTGGCGATTTTCAGACCTTTTGCCCAATTTCTTTGCCAATATTAAGGCCTTTTGTGCCATTTAGGTGTAGATTATTTTACTGGCGAGCAATAGCGAGCCTGTATTTGAAGAGGAATCGGCCTTCGGCCGGGAAATTTTTCTACCGAAAAATTTACAGATTTATATCGCAGGGGGGTCTTGTGGGTGTTTTTTTAAGCTTGTTAGAGGTTTAGAGAGCAAACTAAACCCCTTCCTTAAACCATTGAGCCGAACCAGTAAATTATGCTGCACAATACCCTCTGAGCTCCCTTCAGCCTACTGTTTTAAGACGTTTATCCCCATCCAGGTGTCGATTTTTCACTGGTGAGCGGTAGCGAGCCAGCATACTTAAAACAATTGTTTTTGACAGCAGGCTAAATGTGTACATTTTTCGATAGAAAAATGTTTTCGGCGAAGCCGGATTTCTCCATACAATGCTGGCTCGCTATCGCTTGCCAGGAAGAAATAGACACCTGGATGGGGATAACAGTAGACGTTCGTTCCATTAGTTTGGCGATTTTAAGACCTTTCACCATATTTCTTTGTCAATATTAGAACCTTTCGTACCATTTAGGTGTCGATTTTCTCCTGGCGAATGACAGCGAGCCTGTAATTTTAGAGAGAATCGGGCTTCGGCCGGGACATTTTTCTACCTAAAAAATGTACAAATTTATCTTGAATGGGGTCTAGGGTTTTTTATTTTAAGCTTGACGGAGGTCTAGCAAAGAAATTTAAAAATAAATGTATATATAAATACATAAGCTAAAAACAAGCAATACCCACTTATTGTGTTTCAAGGTATAAAGAATACCCCGTTTTTAACATTAATCATCCATTACAAACCCCAATGTACTTGAATAATCTAATGAAAGCATATGGTCCTCCCGGGATTCGAACTCGGGTCATCACACCCAGATCATAAGCATCTAAACCATTACACCATCAACACAGTCTAATGCGTGTTTCGTCACATCCTCTACTATGTGTCGTTTTCTTTCCCAATAACCCGTGCGGTACCAGGGACGTCCTTTTCATCATATTCTGGCAAATATTAGACGATTTTATTCAGTTTAGGAAGGATCTCAAGCAATAATATGACTTTAAACTATCTCAACCAACCCTTTTAACTACCACAGATCCTTCCTAAACTGCATAAACTCGTCTAAATAGTGCTAGAATAATAATGAACCCACGTCGCTGGTACTCAGAGGGATAATGTCTGGACAACCGGGGTGGCTCCACATTACTGCCTGATTACAGTGTTGTTATGGCTTATCACTAGAGATCCTGGAATAAGAGAGATCGCTCAGCTGATTGGGAGCTGTAAGGGTCAAACAGTGGGCTAATTAAGGGAGCCCACCTCGCTTTTTTTTCTCTTTCTGTCCCTCTCTCTTTGGCTTGTATCCATTCGGCCCCATTCAGCCTACTGTTTTAAGACGTTTACCCCCATCCAGGTGTCAATATTTTTTTGGCGATCGGTAGCGAGCCAGCATATATATATATTTTTTTACTGCAAGCTAAATTTGTACATTTTTCGATTGAAAAATGTCTCCAGCGAAGCCGGATTTCTCCATACAATGCTGGCTCGCTATTGCTCGCCAGGAAGAAATCAACACCTGGATGGGGATAAACGTTTACACAGTTGGCTGAATGGGACCGAATGGATACAAGCCAGAGAAAGAGAAAAAAGGAGAGAAAGAGAAAAAAAAGCAGGTGACCCCCCATTACAAACCCCAATAATATCATCTCAAATTATTTAACCTGTTCTGTACCGGCGACGTCTTTTAATTTATATCTAGCTATATTCAGACGATTATATGCAGTTTAAAAAGGATCTGTGGTAGCAAATTACAGTGCTATTATGGCTTATCACTAGAGTAAGCTAGGTCGGTCAGCTGATTGGGTGCTGTAAGGGTCAAACGGTGGGGTAATATCATCTCCAATTATAGTGCTATTATGGCTTATCACTAGAGTAAGATAGGTCGGTCAGCTGATTGGGTGCTGTAAGGGTCAAACGGTGGGGTAATATCATCTCCAATTATAGTGCTATTATGGCTTATCAGTATCACTAGAGTAAGATAGGTCGGTCAACTGATTGGGTGCTGTAAGGGTCAAACGGTGGGGTAATATCATCTCCAATTATAGTGCTATTATGGCTTATCACTAGAGTAAGATAGGTCGATCAGCTGATTGGGTGCTGTAAGGGTCAAACGGTGGGGTAATATCATCTCCAATTATAGTGCTATTATGGCTTATCACTAGAGTAAGATAGGTCGGTCAGCTGATTGGGTGCTGTAAGGGTCAAACGGTGGGGTAATATCATCTCCAATTATAGTGCTATTATGGCTTATCACTAGAGTAAGATAGGTCGGTCAGCTGATTGGGTGCTGTAAGGGTCAAACGGTGGGGTAATATCATCTCCAATTATAGTGCTATTATGGCTTATCACTAGAGTAAGATAGGTCGGTCAGCTGATTGGGTGCTGTAAGGGTCAAACGGTGGGGTAATATCATCTCCAATTATAGTGCTATTATGGCTTATCACTAGAGTAAGATAGGTCGGTCAGCTGATTGGGTGCTGTAAGGGTCAAACGGTGGGGTAATATCATCTCCAATTATAGTGCTATTATGGCTTATCACTAGAGTAAGATAGGTCGGTCAGCTGATTGGGTGCTGTAAGGGTCAAACGGTGGGGTAATATCATCTCCAATTATAGTGCTATTATGGCTTATCACTAGAGTAAGATAGGTCGGTCAGCTGATTGGGTGCTGTAAGGGTCAAACGGTGGGGTAATATCATCTCCAATTATAGTGCTATTATGGCTTATCACTAGAGTAAGATAGGTCGGTCAGCTGATTGGGTGCTGTAAGGGTCAAACGGTGGGGTAATATCATCTCCAATTATAGTGCTATTATGGCTTATCACTAGAGTAAGATAGGTCAGTCAGCTGATTGGGTGCTGTAAGGGTCAAACGGTGGGGTAATATCATCTCCAATTATATTGCTATTATGGTTTATCACTAGAGTAAGATAGGTCGGTCAGCTGATTGGGTGCTGTAAGGGTCAAACGGTGGGGTAATATCATCTCCAATTACAGTGCTATTATGGCTTATCACTAGAGTAAGATAGGTCGGTCAGCTGATTGGGTGCTGTAAGGGTCAAACGGTGGGGTAATATCATCTCCAATTATAGTGCTATTATGGCTTATCACTAGAGTAAGATAGGTCGGTCAGCTGATTGGGTGCTGTAAGGGTCAAACGGTGGGGTAATATCATCTCCAATTATAGTGCTATTATGGCTTATCACTAGAGTAAGATAGGTCGGTCAGCTGATTGGGTGCTGTAAGGGTCAAACGGTGGGGTAATATCATCTCCAATTACAGTGCTATTATGGCTTATCACTAGAGTAAGATAGGTCGGTCAGCTGATTGGGTGCTGTAAGGGTCAAACGGTGGGGTAATATCATCTCCAATTATAGTGCTATTATGGCTTATCACTAGAGTAAGATAGGTCGGTCAGCTGATTGGGTGCTGTAAGGGTCAAACGGTGGGGTAATATCATCTCCAATTATAGTGCTATTATGGCTTATCACTAGAGTAAGATAGGTCGGTCAGCTGATTGGGTGCTGTAAGGGTCAAACGGTGGGGTAATATCATCTCCAATTATAGTGCTATTATGGCTTATCACTAGAGTAAGATAGGTCGGTCAGCTGATTGGGTGCTGTAAGGGTCAAACGGTGGGGTAATATCATCTCCAATTATAGTGCTATTATGGCTTATCAGTATCACTAGAGTAAGATAGGTCGGTCAGCTGATTGGGTGCTGTAAGGGTCAAACGGTGGGGTAATATCATCTCCAATTATAGTGCTATTATGGCTTATCACTAGAGTAAGATAGGTCGGTCAGCTGATTGGGTGCTGTAAGGGTCAAACGGTGGGGTAATATCATCTCCAATTATAGTGCTATTATGGCTTATCACTAGAGTAAGATAGGTCGGTCAGCTGATTGGGTGCTGTAAGGGTCAAACGGTGGGGTAATATCATCTCCAATTATAGTGCTATTATGGCTTATCACTAGAGTAAGATAGGTCGGTCAGCTGATTGGGTGCTGTAAGGGTCAAACGGTGGGGTAATATCATCTCCAATTATAGTGCTATTATGGCTTATCACTAGAGTAAGATAGGTCGGTCAGCTGATTGGGTGCTGTAAGGGTCAAACGGTGGGGTAATATCATCTCCAATTATAGTGCTATTATGGCTTATCACTAGAGTAAGATAGGTCGGTCAGCTGATTGGGTGCTGTAAGGGTCAAACGGTGGGGTAATATCATCTCCAATTATAGTGCTATTATGGCTTATCACTAGAGTAAGATAGGTCGGTCAGCTGATTGGGTGCTGTAAGGGTCAAACGGTGGGGTAATATCATCTCCAATTATAGTGCTATTATGGCTTATCACTAGAGTAAGATAGGTCGGTCAGCTGATTGGGTGCTGTAAGGGTCAAACGGTGGGGTAATATCATCTCCAATTATAGTGCTATTATGGCTTATCACTAGAGTAAGATAGGTCGGTCAGCTGATTGGGTGCTGTAAGGGTCAAACGGTGGGGTAATATCATCTCCAATTATAGTGCTATTATGGCTTATCACTAGAGTAAGATAGGTCGGTCAGCTGATTGGGTGCTGTAAGGGTCAAACGGTGGGGTAATATCATCTCCAATTATAGTGCTATTATGGCTTATCACTAGAGTAAGATAGGTCGGTCAGCTGATTGGGTGCTGTAAGGGTCAAACGGTGGGGTAATATCATCTCCAATTATAGTGCTATTATGGCTTATCACTAGAGTAAGATAGGTCGGTCAGCTGATTGGGTGCTGTAAGGGTCAAACGGTGGGGTAATATCATCTCCAATTATAGTGCTATTATGGCTTATCACTAGAGTAAGATAGGTCGGTCAGCTGATTGGGTGCTGTAAGGGTCAAACGGTGGGTAATATCATCTACAATAAAAGTGCTATTATTGCTTATCACTATAGTAAGATAGGTAGGTCAGCTGATTGGTTGCTGTAAGGGTCAAAGGGTGGGGTAATATCATCTCCAATTATAGTGCTATTATGGCTTATCACTAGAGTAAGATAGGTCGGTCAGCTGATTGGGTGCTGTAAGGGTCAAACGGTGGGGTAATATCATCTCCAATTATAGTGCTATTATGGCTTATCACTAGAGTAAGATAGGTCGGTCAGCTGATTGGGTGCTGTAAGGGTCAAACGGTGGGGTAATATCATCTCCAATTATAGTGCTATTATGGCTTATCACTAGAGTAAGATAGGTCGGTCAGCTGATTGGGTGCTGTAAGGGTCAAACGGTGGGGTAATATCATCTCCAATTATAGTGCTATTATGGCTTATCACTAGAGTAAGATAGGTCGGTCAGCTGATTGGGTGCTGTAAGGGTCAAACGGTGGGGTAATATCATCTCCAATTATAGTGCTATTATGGCTTATCACTAGAGTAAGATAGGTCGGTCAGCTGATTGGGTGCTGTAAGGGTCAAACGGTGGGGTAATATCATCTCCAATTATAGTGCTATTATGGCTTATCACTAGAGTAAGATAGGTCGGTCAGCTGATTGGGTGCTGTAAGGGTCAAACGGTGGGGTAATATCATCTCCAATTATAGTGCTATTATGGCTTATCACTAGAGTAAGATAGGTCGGTCAGCTGATTGGGTGCTGTAAGGGTCAAACGGTGGGGTAATATCATCTCCAATTATAGTGCTATTATGGCTTATCACTAGAGTAAGATAGGTCGGTCAGCTGATTGGGTGCTGTAAGGGTCAAACGGTGGGGTAATATCATCTCCAATTATAGTGCTATTATGGCTTATCACTAGAGTAAGATAGGTCGGTCAGCTGATTGGGTGCTGTAAGGGTCAAACGGTGGGGTAATATCATCTCCAATTATAGTGCTATTATGGCTTATCACTAGAGTAAGATAGGTCGGTCAGCTGATTGGGTGCTGTAAGGGTCAAACGGTGGGGTAATATCATCTCCAATTATAGTGCTATTATGGCTATCATCGAGTAGTCGGTCAGCTGATTGGGTGCTGTAAGGGTCAAACGGTGGGGTAATATCATCTCCAATTATAGTGCTATTATGGCTTATCACTAGAGTAAGATAGGTCGGTCAGCTGATTGGGTGCTGTAAGGGTCAAACGGTGGGGTAATATCATCTCCAATTATAGTGCTATTATGGCTTATCACTAGAGTAAGATAGGTCGGTCAGCTGATTGGGTGCTGTAAGGGTCAAACGGTGGGGTAATATCATCTCCAATTATAGTGCTATTATGGCTTATCACTAGAGTAAGATAGGTCGGTCAGCTGATTGGGTGCTGTAAGGGTCAAACGGTGGGGTAATATCATCTCCAATTATAGTGCTATTATGGCTTATCACTAGAGTAAGATAGGTCGGTCAGCTGATTGGGTGCTGTAAGGGTCAAACGGTGGGGTAATATCATCTCCAATTATAGTGCTATTATGGCTTATCACTAGAGTAAGATAGGTCGGTCAGCTGATTGGGTGCTGTAAGGGTCAAACGGTGGGGTAATATCATCTCCAATTATAGTGCTATTATGGCTTATCACTAGAGTAAGATAGGTCGGTCAGCTGATTGGGTGCTGTAAGGGTCAAACGGTGGGGTAATATCATCTCCAATTATAGTGCTATTATGGCTTATCACTAGAGTAAGATAGGTCGGTCAGCTGATTGGGTGCTGTAAGGGTCAAACGGTGGGGTAATATCATCTCCAATTATAGTGCTATTATGGCTTATCACTAGAGTAAGATAGGTCGGTCAGCTGATTGGGTGCTGTAAGGGTCAAACGGTGGGGTAATATCATCTCCAATTATAGTGCTATTATGGCTTATCACTAGAGTAAGATAGGTCGGTCAGCTGATTGGGTGCTGTAAGGGTCAAACGGTGGGGTAATATCATCTCCAATTATAGTGCTATTATGGCTTATCACTAGAGTAAGATAGGTCGGTCAGCTGATTGGGTGCTGTAAGGGTCAAACGGTGGGGTAATATCATCTCCAATTATAGTGCTATTATGGCTTATCACTAGAGTAAGATAGGTCGGTCAGCTGATTGGGTGCTGTAAGGGTCAAACGGTGGGGTAATATCATCTCCAATTATAGTGCTATTATGGCTTATCACTAGAGTAAGATAGGTCGGTCAGCTGATTGGGTGCTGTAAGGGTCAAACGGTGGGGTAATATCATCTCCAATTATAGTGCTATTATGGCTTATCACTAGAGTAAGATAGGTCGGTCAGCTGATTGGGTGCTGTAAGGGTCAAACGGTGGGGTAATATCATCTCCAATTATAGTGCTATTATGGCTTATCACTAGAGTAAGATAGGTCGGTCAGCTGATTGGGTGCTGTAAGGGTCAAACGGTGGGGTAATATCATCTCCAATTATAGTGCTATTATGGCTTATCACTAGAGTAAGATAGGTCGGTCAGCTGATTGGGTGCTGTAAGGGTCAAACGGTGGGGTAATATCATCTCCAATTATAGTGCTATTATGGCTTATCACTAGAGTAAGATAGGTCGGTCAGCTGATTGGGTGCTGTAAGGGTCAAACGGTGGGGTAATATCATCTCCAATTATAGTGCTATTATGGCTTATCACTAGAGTAAGATAGGTCGGTCAGCTGATTGGGTGCTGTAAGGGTCAAACGGTGGGGTAATATCATCTCCAATTATAGTGCTATTATGGCTTATCACTAGAGTAAGATAGGTCGGTCAGCTGATTGGGTGCTGTAAGGGTCAAACGGTGGGGTAATATCATCTCCAATTATAGTGCTATTATGGCTTATCACTAGAGTAAGATAGGTCGGTCAGCTGATTGGGTGCTGTAAGGGTCAAACGGTGGGGTAATATCATCTCCAATTATAGTGCTATTATGGCTTATCACTAGAGTAAGATAGGTCGGTCAGCTGATTGGGTGCTGTAAGGGTCAAACGGTTGTGGTAATATCATCTCCAATTATAGTGCTATTATGGCTTATCACTAGAGTAAGATAGGTCGGTCAGCTGATTGGGTGCTGTAAGGGTCAAACGGTGGGGTAATATCATCTCCAATTATAGTGCTATTATGGCTTATCACTAGAGTAAGATAGGTCGGTCAGCTGATTGGGTGCTGTAAGGGTCAAACGGTGGGGTAATATCATCTCCAATTATAGTGCTATTATGGCTTATCACTAGAGTAAGATAGGTCGGTCAGCTGATTGGGTGCTGTAAGGGTCAAACGGTGGGGTAATATCATCTCCAATTATAGTGCTATTATGGCTTATCACTAGAGTAAGATAGGTCGGTCAGCTGATTGGGTGCTGTAAGGGTCAAACGGTGGGGTAATATCATCTCCAATTATAGTGCTATTATGGCTTATCACTAGAGTAAGATAGGTCGCTAGAGTAAGATAGGTCGGTCAGCTGATTGGGTGCTGTAAGGGTCAAACGGTGGGGTAATATCATCTCCAATTATAGTGCTATTATGGCTTATCACTAGAGTAAGATAGGTCGGTCAGCTGATTGGGTGCTGTAAGGGTCAAACGGTGGGGTAATATCATCTCCAATTATAGTGCTATTATGGCTTATCACTAGAGTAAGATAGGTCGGTCAGCTGATTGGGTGCTGTAAGGGTCAAACGGTGGGGTAATATCATCTCCAATTATAGTGCTATTATGGCTTATCACTAGAGTAAGATAGGTCGGTCAGCTGATTGGGTGCTGTAAGGGTCAAACGGTGGGGTAATATTATCATCTCCAATTATAGTCCTATTATGGCTTATCACTAGAATAAGATAGGTCGGTCAGCTGATTGGGTGCTGTAAGGGTCAAACGGTGGGGTAATATCATCTCCAATTATAGTGCTATTATGGCTTATCACTAGAGTAAGATAGGTCGGTCAGCTGATTGGGTGCTGTAAGGGTCAAACGGTGGGGTAATATCATCTCCAATTATAGTGCTATTATGGCTTATCACTAGAGTAAGATAGGTCGGTCAGCTGATTGGGTGCTGTAAGGGTCAAACGGTGGGGTAATATCATCTCCAATTATAGTGCTATTATGGCTTATCACTAGAGTAAGATAGGTCGGTCAGCTGATTGGGTGCTGTAAGGGTCAAACGGTGGGGTAATATCATCTCCAATTATAGTGCTATTATGGCTTATCACTAGAGTAAGATAGGTCGGTCAGCTGATTGGGTGCTGTAAGGGTCAAACGGTGGGGTAATATCATCTCCAATTATAGTGCTATTATGGCTTATCACTAGAGTAAGATAGGTCGGTCAGCTGATTGGGTGCTGTAAGGGTCAAACGGTGGGGTAATATCATCTCCAATTATAGTGCTATTATGGCTTATCACTAGAGTAAGATAGGTCGGTCAGCTGATTGGGTGCTGTAAGGGTCAAACGGTGGGGTAATATCATCTCCAATTATAGTGCTATTATGGCTTATCACTAGAGTAAGATAGGTCGGTCAGCTGATTGGGTGCTGTAAGGGTCAAACGGTGGGGTAATATCATCTCCAATTATAGTGCTATTATGGCTTATCACTAGAGTAAGATAGGTCGGTCAGCTGATTGGGTGCTGTAAGGGTCAAACGGTGGGGTAATATCATCTCCAATTATAGTGCTATTATGGCTTATCACTAGAGTAAGATAGGTCGGTCAGCTGATTGGGTGCTGTAAGGGTCAAACGGTGGGGTAATATCATCTCCAATTATAGTGCTATTATGGCTTATCACTAGAGTAAGATAGGTCGGTCAGCTGATTGGGTGCTGTAAGGGTCAAACGGTGGGGTAATATCATCTCCAATTATAGTGCTATTATGGCTTATCACTAGAGTAAGATAGGTCGGTCAGCTGATTGGGTGCTGTAAGGGTCAAACGGTGGGGTAATATCATCTCCAATTATAGTGCTATTATGGCTTATCACTAGAGTAAGATAGGTCGGTCAGCTGATTGGGTGCTGTAAGGGTCAAACGGTGGGGTAATATCATCTCCAATTATAGTGCTATTATGGCTTATCACTAGAGTAAGATAGGTCGGTCAGCTGATTGGGTGCTGTAAGGGTCAAACGGTGGGGTAATATCATCTCCAATTATAGTGCTATTATGGCTTATCACTAGAGTAAGATAGGTCGGTCAGCTGATTGGGTGCTGTAAGGGTCAAACGGTGGGGTAATATCATCTCCAATTATAGTGCTATTATGGCTTATCACTAGAGTAAGATAGGTCGGTCAGCTGATTGGGTGCTGTAAGGGTCAAACGGTGGGGTAATATCATCTCCAATTATAGTGCTATTATGGCTTATCACTAGAGTAAGATAGGTCGGTCAGCTGATTGGGTGCTGTAAGGGTCAAACGGTGGGGTAATATCATCTCCAATTATAGTGCTATTATGGCTTATCACTAGAGTAAGATAGGTCGGTCAGCTGATTGGGTGCTGTAAGGGTCAAACGGTGGGGTAATATCATCTCCAATTATAGTGCTATTATGGCTTATCACTAGAGTAAGATAGGTCGGTCAGCTGATTGGGTGCTGTAAGGGTCAAACGGTGGGGTAATATCATCTCCAATTATAGTGCTATTATGGCTTATCACTAGAGTAAGATAGGTCGGTCAGCTGATTGGGTGCTGTAAGGGTCAAACGGTGGGGTAATATCATCTCCAATTATAGTGCTATTATGGCTTATCACTAGAGTAAGATAGGTCGGTCAGCTGATTGGGTGCTGTAAGGGTCAAACGGTGGGGTAATATCATCTCCAATTATAGTGCTATTATGGCTTATCACTAGAGTAAGATAGGTCGGTCAGCTGATTGGGTGCTGTAAGGGTCAAACGGTGGGGTAATATCATCTCCAATTATAGTGCTATTATGGCTTATCACTAGAGTAAGATAGGTCGGTCAGCTGATTGGGTGCTTTAAGGGTCAAAGCAAACGGTGGGGTAATATCATCTCCAATTATAGTGCTATTATGGCTTATCACTAGAGTAAGATAGGTCGGTCAGCTGATTGGGTGCTGTAAGGGTCAAACGGTGGGGTAATATCATCTCCAATTATAGTGCTATTATGGCTTATCACTAGAGTAAGATAGGTCGGTCAGCTGATTGGGTGCTGTAAGGGTCAAACGGTGGGGTAATATCATCTCCAATTATAGTGCTATTATGGCTTATCACTAGAGTAAGATAGGTCGGTCAGCTGATTGGGTGCTGTAAGGGTCAAACGGTGGGGTAATATCATCTCCAATTATAGTGCTATTATGGCTTATCACTAGAGTAAGATAGGTCGGTCAGCTGATTGGGTGCTGTAAGGGTCAAACGGTGGGGTAATATCATCTCCAATTATAGTGCTATTATGGCTTATCACTAGAGTAAGATAGGTCGGTCAGCTGATTGGGTGCTGTAAGGGTCAAACGGTGGGGTAATATCATCTCCAATTATAGTGCTATTATGGCTTATCACTAGAGTAAGATAGGTCGGTCAGCTGATTGGGTGCTGTAAGGGTCAAATATGGGGTAATATCATCTCCAATTACAGTGCTATTATGGCTTATCACTAGAGTAAGATAGGTCGGTTAGCTGATTGGGTGCTGTAAGGGTCAAACAGTGGGGTTAATATCATCTCCAATTACAGTGCTATTATGGCTTATCACTAGAGTAAGATAGGTCGGTCAGCTGATTGGGTGCTGTAAGGGTCAAACGGTGGGGTAATATCATCTCCAATTATAGTGCTATTATGGCTTATCACTAGAGTAAGATAGGTCGGTCAGCTGATTGGGTGCTGTAAGGGTCAAACGGTGGGGTAATATCATCTCCAATTATAGTGCTATTATGGCTTATCACTAGAGTAAGATAGGTCGGTCAGCTGATTGGGTGCTGTAAGGGTCAAACGGTGGGGTAATATCATCTCCAATTATAGTGCTATTATGGCTTATCACTAGAGTAAGATAGGTCGGTCAGCTGATTGGGTGCTGTAAGGGTCAAACGGTGGGGTAATATCATCTCCAATTATAGTGCTATTATGGCTTATCACTAGAGTAAGATAGGTCGGTCCACTGATTGGGTGCTGTAAGGGTCAAACGGTGGGGTAATATCATCTCCAATGGCTTATCACTAGAGTAAGATAGGTCGGTCAGCTGATTGGGTGCTGTAAGGGTCAAACGGTGGGGTAATATCATCTCCAATTATAGTGCTATTATGGCTTATCACTAGAGTAAGATAGGTCGGTCAGCTGATAGGTGCCAGTAAGGGTCAAACGGTGGGGTAATATCATCTCCAATTATAGTGCTATTATGGCTTGTCACTAGGGTAAAAGATCGGTCAGCTGATTGGGTGCTGTAAGGGTCAAACGGTGGGGTAATATCATCTCCAATTATAGTGCTATTATGGCTTATCACTAGAGTAAGATAGGTCGGTCAGCTGATTGGGTGCTGTAAGGGTCAAACGGTGGGGTAATATCATCTCCAATTATAGTGCTATTATGGCTTATCACTAGAGTAAGATAGGTCGGTCAGCTGATTGGGTGCTGTAAGGGTCAAACGGTGGGGTAATATCATCTCCAATTATAGTGCTATTATGGCTTATCACTAGAGTAAGATAGGTCGGTCAGCTGATTGGGTGCTGTAAGGATCAAACGGTGGGGTAATATCAGTAAGATAGGTCGGTCAGCTGATTGGGTGCTGTAAGGGTCAAACGGTGGGGTAATATCATCTCCAATTATAGTGCTATTATGGCTTATCACTAGAGTAAGATAGGTCGGTCAGCTGATTGGGTGCTGTAAGGGTCAAACGGTGGGGTAATATCATCTCCAATTATAGTGCTATTATGGCTTATCACTAGAGTAAGATAGGTCGGTCAGCTGATTGGGTGCTGTAAGGGTCAAACGGTGGGGTAATATCATCTCCAATTATAGTGCTATTATGGCTTACACTAGAGTAAGATAGGTCGGTCAGCTGATTGGGTGCTGTAAGGGTCAAACGGTGGGGTAATATCATCTCCAATTATAGTGCTATTATGGCTTATCACTAGAGTAAGATAGGTCGGTCAGCTGATTGGGTGCTGTAAGGGTCAAACGGTGGGGTAATATCATCTCCAATTATAGTGCTATTATGGCTTATCACTAGAGTAAGATAGGTCGGTCAGCTGATTGGGTGCTGTAAGGGTCAAACGGTGGGGTAATATCATCTCCAATTATAGTGCTATTATGGCTTATCACTAGAGTAAGATAGGTCGGTCAGCTGATTGGGTGCTGTAAGGGTCAAACGGTGGGGTAATATCATCTCCAATTATAGTGCTATTATGGCTTATCACTAGAGTAAGATAGGTCGGTCAGCTGATTGGGTGCTGTAAGGGTCAAACGCAATTATAGTGCTATTATGGCTTATCACTAGAGTAAGATAAGTGTCAGCTGATTCAGCTGATTGGGTGCTGCAAGGGTCAAACGGTGGGGTAATATCACTAGAGTAAGATAGGTCGGTCAGCTGATTGGGTGCTGTAAGGGTCAAACGGTGGGGTAATATCATCTCCAATTATAGTGCTATTATGGCTTATCACTAGAGTAAGATAGGTCGGTCAGCTGATTGGGTGCTGTAAGGGTCAAACGGTGGGGTAATATCATCTCCAATTATAGTGCTATTATGGCTTATCACTAGAGTAAGATAGGTCGGTCAGCTGATTGGGTGCTGTAAGGGTCAAACGGTGGGGTAATATCATCTCCAATTATAGTGCTATATGGTATGGCTTATCACTAGAGTAAGATAGGTCGGTCAGCTGATTGGGTGCTGTAAGGGTCAAACGGTGGGGTAATATCATCTCCAATTATAGTGCTATTATGGCTTATCACTAGAGTAAGATAGGTCGGTCAGCTGATTGGGTGCTGTAAGGGTCAAACGGTGGGGTAATATCATCTCCAATTATAGTGCTATTATGGCTTATCACTAGAGTAAGATAGGTCGGTCAGCTGATTGGGTGCTGTAAGGGTCAAACGGTGGGGTAATATCATCTCCAATTATAGTGCTATTATGGCTTATCACTAGAGTAAGATAGGTCGGTCAGCTGATTGGGTGCTGTAAGGGTCAAACGGTGGGGTAATATCATCTCCAATTATAGTGCTATTATGGCTTATCACTAGAGTAAGATAGGTCGGTCAGCTGATTGGGTGCTGTAAGGGTCAAACGGTGGGGTAATATCATCTCCAATTATAGTGCTATTATGGCTTATCACTAGAGTAAGATAGGTCGGTCAGCTGATTGGGTGCTGTAAGGGTCAAACGGTGGGGTAATATCATCTCCAATTATAGTGCTATTATGGCTTATCACTAGAGTAAGATAGGTCGGTCAGCTGATTGGGTGCTGTAAGGGTCAAACGGTGGGGTAATATCATCTCCAATTATAGTGCTATTATGGCTTATCACTAGAGTAAGATAGGTCGGTCAGCTGATTGGGTGCTGTAAGGGTCAAACGGTGGGGTAATATCATCTCCAATTATAGTGCTATTATGGCTTATCACTAGAGTAAGATAGGTCGGTCAGCTGATTGGGTGCTGTAAGGGTCAAACGGTGGGGTAATATCATCTCCAATTATAGTGCTATTATGGCTTATCACTAGAGTAAGATAGGTCGGTCAGCTGATTGGGTGCTGTAAGGGTCAAACGGTGGGGTAATATCATCTCCAATTATAGTGCTATTATGGCTTATCACTAGAGTAAGATAGGTCGGTCAGCTGATTGGGTGCTGTAAGGGTCAAACGGTGGGGTAATATCATCTCCAATTATAGTGCTATTATGGCTTATCACTAGAGTAAGATAGGTCGGTCAGCTGATTGGGTGCTGTAAGGGTCAAACGGTGGGGTAATATCATCTCCAATTATAGTGCTATTATGGCTTATCACTAGAGTAAGATAGGTCGGTCAGCTGATTGGGTGCTGTAAGGGTCAAACGGTGGGGTAATATCATCTCCAATTATAGTGCTATTATGGCTTATCACTAGAGTAAGATAGGTCGGTCAGCTGATTGGGTGCTGTAAGGGTCAAACGGTGGGGTAATATCATCTCCAATTATAGTGCTATTATGGCTTATCACTAGAGTAAGATAGGTCGGTCAGCTGATTGGGTGCTGTAAGGGTCAAACGGTGGGGTAATATCATCTCCAATTATAGTGCTATTATGGCTTATCACTAGAGTAAGATAGGTCGGTCAGCTGATTGGGTGCTGTAAGGGTCAAACGGTGGGGTAATATCATCTCCAATTATAGTGCTATTATGGCTTATCACTAGAGTAAGATAGGTCGGTCAGCTGATTGGGTGCTGTAAGGGTCAAACGGTGGGGTAATATCATCTCCAATTATAGTGCTATTATGGCTTATCACTAGAGTAAGATAGGTCGGTCAGCTGATTGGGTGCTGTAAGGGTCAAACGGTGGGGTAATATCATCTCCAATTATAGTGCTATTATGGCTTATCACTAGAGTAAGATAGGTCGGTCAGCTGATTGGGTGCTGTAAGGGTCAAACGGTGGGGTAATATCATCTCCAATTATAGTGCTATTATGGCTTATCACTAGAGTAAGATAGGTCGGTCAGCTGATTGGGTGCTGTAAGGGTCAAACGGTGGGGTAATATCATCTCCAATTATAGTGCTATTATGGCTTATCACTAGAGTAAGATAGGTCGGTCAGCTGATTGGGTGCTGTAAGGGTCAAACGGTGGGGTAATATCATCTCCAATTATAGTGCTATTATGGCTTATCACTAGAGTAAGATAGGTCGGTCAGCTGATTGGGTGCTGTAAGGGTCAAACGGTGGGGTAATATCATCTCCAATTATAGTGCTATTATGGCTTATCACTAGAGTAAGATAGGTCGGTCAGCTGATTGGGTGCTGTAAGGGTCAAACGGTGGGGTAATATCATCTCCAATTATAGTGCTATTATGGCTTATCACTAGAGTAAGATAGGTCGGTCAGCTGATTGGGTGCTGTAAGGGTCAAACGGTGGGGTAATATCATCTCCAATTATAGTGCTATTATGGCTTATCACTAGAGTAAGATAGGTCGGTCAGCTGATTGGGTGCTGTAAGGGTCAAACGGTGGGGTAATATCATCTCCAATTATAGTGCTATTATGGCTTATCACTAGAGTAAGATAGGTCGGTCAGCTGATTGGGTGCTGTAAGGGTCAAACGGTGGGGTAATATCATCTCCAATTATAGTGCTATTATGGCTTATCACTAGAGTAAGATAGGTCGGTCAGCTGATTGGGTGCTGTAAGGGTCAAACGGTGGGGTAATATCATCTCCAATTATAGTGCTATTATGGCTTATCACTAGAGTAAGATAGGTCGGTCAGCTGATTGGGTGCTGTAAGGGTCAAACGGTGGGGTAATATCATCTCCAATTATAGTGCTATTATGGCTTATCACTAGAGTAAGATAGGTCGGTCAGCTGATTGGGTGCTGTAAGGGTCAAACGGTGGGGTAATATCATCTCCAATTATAGTGCTATTATGGCTTATCACTAGAGTAAGATAGGTCGGTCAGCTGATTGGGTGCTGTAAGGGTCAAACGGTGGGGTAATATCATCTCCAATTATAGTGCTATTATGGCTTATCACTAGAGTAAGATAGGTCGGTCAGCTGATTGGGTGCTGTAAGGGTCAAACGGTGGGGTAATATCATCTCCAATTATAGTGCTATTATGGCTTATCACTAGAGTAAGATAGGTCGGTCAGCTGATTGGGTGCTGTTAAGGGTCAAACGGTGGGGTAACCGTTATGGCTTATCACTAGAGTAAGATAGGTCGGTCAGCTGATTGGGTACTGTAAGGGTCAAACGGTGGGTAATATCATCTCCAATAATAGTGCTATTATGGCTTATCACTAGAGTAAGATAGGTCGGTCAGCTGATTGGGTGCTGTAAGGGTCAAACGGTGGGGTAATATCATCTCCAATTATAGTGCTATTATGGCTTATCACTAGAGTAAGATAGGTCGGTCAGCTGATTGGGTGCTGTAAGGGTCAAACGGTGGGGTAATATCATCTCCAATTATAGTGCTATTATGGCTTATCACTAGAGTAAGATAGGTCGGTCAGCTGATTGGGTGCTGTAAGGGTCAAACGGTGGGGTAATATCATCTCCAATTATAGTGCTATTATGGCTTATCACTAGAGTAAGATAGGTCGGTCAGCTGATTGGGTGCTGTAAGGGTCAAACGGTGGGGTAATATCATCTCCAATTATAGTGCTATTATGGCTTATCACTAGAGTAAGATAGGTCGGTCAGCTGATTGGGTGCTGTAAGGGTCCCAATTATCTATTATGGCTTATCACTAGAGTAAGATAGGTCGGTCAGCTGATTGGGTGCTGTAAGGGTCAAACGGTGGGGTAATATCATCTCCAATTATAGTGCTATTATGGCTTATCACTAGAGTAAGATAGGTCGGTCAGCTGATTGGGTGCTGTAAGGGTCAAACGGTGGGGTAATATCATCTCCAATTATAGTGCTATTATGGCTTATCACTAGAGTAAGATAGGTCGGTCAGCTGATTGGGTGCTGTAAGGGCAAACGGTGGGTATATCAATCTCTATAGTGCTATTATGGCTTATCACTAGAGTAAGATAGGTCGGTCAGCTGATTGGGTGCTGTAAGGGTCAAACGGTGGGGTAATATCATCTCCAATTATAGTGCTATTATGGCTTATCACTAGAGTAAGATAGGTCGGTCAGCTGATTGGGTGCTGTAAGGGTCAAACGGTGGGGTAATATCATCTCCAATTATAGTGCTATTATGGCTTATCACTAGAGTAAGATAGGTCGGTCAGCTGATTGGGTGCTGTAAGGGTCAAACGGTGGGGTAATATCATCTCCAATTATAGTGCTATTATGGCTTATCACTAGAGTAAGATAGGTCGGTCAGCTGATTGGGTACTGTAAGGGTCAAACGGTGGGTAATATCATCTCCAATTATAGTGCTATTATGGCTTATCACTAGAGTAAGATAGGTCGGTCAGCTGATTGGGTGCTGTAAGGGTCAAACGGTGGGGTAATATCATCTCCAATTATAGTGCTATTATGGCTTATCACTAGAGTAAGATAGGTCGGTCAGCTGATTGGGTGCTGTAAGGGTCAAACGGTGGGGTAATATCATCTCCAATTATAGTGCTATTATGGCTTATCACTAGAGTAAGATAGGTCGGTCAGCTGATTGGGTGCTGTAAGGGTCAAACGGTGGGGTAATATCATCTCCAATTATAGTGCTATTATGGCTTATCACTAGAGTAAGATAGGTCGGTCAGCTGATTGGGTGCTGTAAGGGTCAAACGGTGGGGTAATATCATCTCCAATTATAGTGCTATTATGGCTTATCACTAGAGTAAGATAGGTCGGTCAGCTGATTGGGTGCTGTAAGGGTCAAACGGTGGGGTAATATCATCTCCAATTATAGTGCTATTATGGCTTATCACTAGAGTAAGATAGGTCGGTCAGCTGATTGGGTGCTGTAAGGGTCAAACGGTGGGGTAATATCATCTCCAATTATAGTGCTATTATGGCTTATCACTAGAGTAAGATAGGTCGGTCAGCTGATTGGGTGCTGTAAGGGTCAAACGGTGGGGTAATATCATCTCCAATTATAGTGCTATTATGGCTTATCACTAGAGTAAGATAGGTCGGTCAGCTGATTGGGTGCTGTAAGGGTCAAACGGTGGGGTAATATCATCTCCAATTATAGTGCTATTATGGCTTATCAAAAGAGGAACGTAGGTCGGTCAGCTGATTGGGTGCTGTAAGGGTCAAACGGTGGGGTAATATCATCTCCAATTATAGTGCTATTATGGCTTATCACTAGAGTAAGATAGGTCGGTCAGCTGATTGGGTGCTGTAAGGGTCAAACGGTGGGGTAATATCATCTCCAATTATAGTGCTATTATGGCTTATCACTAGAGTAAGATAGGTCGGTCAGCTGATTGGGTGCTGTAAGGGTCAAACGGTGGGGTAATATCATCTCCAATTATAGTGCTATTATGGCTTATCACTAGAGTAAGATAGGTCGGTCAGCTGATTGGGTGCTGTAAGGGTCAAACGGTGGGGTAATATCATCTCCAATTATAGTGCTATTATGGCTTATCACTAGAGTAAGATAGGTCGGTCAGCTGATTGGGTGCTGTAAGGGTCAAACGGTGGGGTAATATCATCTCCAATTACAGTGCTATTATGGCTTATCACTAGAGTAAGATAGGTCGGTCAGCTGATTGGGTACTGTAAGGGTCAAACGGTGGGTAATATCATCTCCAATAATAGTGCTATTATGGCTTATCACTAGAGTAAGATAGGTCGGTCAGCTGATTGGGTGCTGTAAGGGTCAAACGGTGGGGTAATATCATCTCCAATTATAGTGCTATTATGGCTTATCACTAGAGTAAGATAGGTCGGTCAGCTGATTGGGTGCTGTAAGGGTCAAATGGTGGGGTAATATCATCTCCAATTATAGTGCTATTATGGCTTATCACTAGAGTAAGATAGGTCGGTCAGCTGATTGGGTGCTGTAAGGGTCAAACGGTGGGGTAATATCATCTCCAATTATGCTATTATGGCTTATCACTAGATAGGTCGGTCAGCTGATTGGTGCTGTAAGGGTCAAACGGTGGGGTAATATCTATGCTATTATGGCTTATCACTAGAGTAAGATAGGTCGGTCAGCTGATTGGGTGCTGTAAGGGTCAAACGGTGGGGTAATATCATCTCCAATTATAGTGCTATTATGGATCACTAGAGTAAGATAGGTCGGTCAGTGATTGGGTGCTGTAAGGGTCAAACGGTGGGGTAATATCATCTCCAATTATAGTGCTATTATGGCTTATCACTAGAGTAAGATAGGTCGGTCAGCTGATTGGGTGCTGTAAGGGTCAAACGGTGGGGTAATATCATCTCCAATTATAGTGCTATTATGGCTTATCACTAGAGTAAGATAGGTCGGTCAGCTGATTGGGTGCTGTAAGGGTCAAACGGTGGGGTAATATCATCTCCAATTATAGTGCTATTATGGCTTATCACTAGAGTAAGATAGGTCGGTCAGCTGATTGGGTGCTGTAAGGGTCAAACGGTGGGGTAATATCATCTCCAATTATAGTGCTATTATGGCTTATCACTAGAGTAAGATAGGTCGGTCAGCTGATTGGGTGCTGTAAGGGTCAAACGGTGGGGTAATATCATCTCCAATTATAGTGCTATTATGGCTTATCACTAGAGTAAGATAGGTCGGTCAGCTGATTGGGTGCTGTAAGGGTCAAACGGTGGGGTAATATCATCTCCAATTATAGTGCTATTATGGCTTATCACTAGAGTAAGATAGGTCGGTCAGCTGATTGGGTGCTGTAAGGGTCAAACGGTGGGGTAATATCATCTCCAATTATAGTGCTATTATGGCTTATCACTAGAGTAAGATAGGTCGGTCAGCTGATTGGGTGCTGTAAGGGTCAAACGGTGGGGTAATATCATCTCCAATTATAGTGCTATTATGGCTTATCACTAGAGTAAGATAGGTCGGTCAGCTGATTGGGTGCTGTAAGGGTCAAACGGTGGGGTAATATCATCTCCAATTATAGTGCTATTATGGCTTATCACTAGAGTAAGATAGGTCGGTCAGCTGATTGGGTGCTGTAAGGGTCAAACGGTGGGGTAATATCATCTCCAATTATAGTGCTATTATGGCTTATCACTAGAGTAAGATAGGTCGGTCAGCTGATTGGGTGCTGTAAGGGTCAAACGGTGGGGTAATATCATCTCCAATTATAGTGCTATTATGGCTTATCACTAGAGTAAGATAGGTCGGTCAGCTGATTGGGTACTGTAAGGGTCAAACGGTGGGTAATATCATCTCCAATTATAGTGCTATTATGGCTTATCACTAGAGTAAGATAGGTCGGTCAGCTGATTGGGTGCTGTAAGGGTCAAACGGTGGGGTAATATCATCTCCAATTATAGTGCTATTATGGCTTATCACTAGAGTAAGATAGGTCGGTCAGCTGATTGGGTGCTGTAAGGGTCAAACGGTGGGGTAATATCATCTCCAATTATAGTGCTATTATGGCTTATCACTAGAGTAAGATAGGTCGGTCAGCTGATTGGGTGCTGTAAGGGTCAAACGGTGGGGTAATATCATCTCCAATTATAGTGCTATTATGGCTTATCACTAGAGTAAGATAGGTCGGTCAGCTGATTGGGTGCTGTAAGGGTCAAACGGTGGGGTAATATCATCTCCAATTATAGTGCTATTATGGCTTATCACTAGAGTAAGATAGGTCGGTCAGCTGATTGGGTGCTGTAAGGGTCAAACGGTGGGGTAATATCATCTCCAATTATAGTGCTATTATGGCTTATCACTAGAGTAAGATAGGTCGGTCAGCTGATTGGGTGCTGTAAGGGTCAAACGGTGGGGTAATATCATCTCCAATTATAGTGCTATTATGGCTTATCACTAGAGTAAGATAGGTCGGTCAGCTGATTGGGTGCTGTAAGGGTCAAACGGTGGGGTAATATCATCTCCAATTATAGTGCTATTATGGCTTATCACTAGAGTAAGATAGGTCGGTCAGCTGATTGGGTGCTGTAAGGGTCAAACGGTGGGGTAATATCATCTCCAATTATAGTGCTATTATGGCTTATCACTAGAGTAAGATAGGTCGGTCAGCTGATTGGGTGCTGTAAGGGTCAAACGGTGGGGTAATATCATCTCCAATTATAGTGCTATTATGGCTTATCACTAGAGTAAGATAGGTCGGTCAGCTGATTGGGTGCTGTAAGGGTCAAACGGTGGGGTAATATCATCTCCAATTATAGTGCTATTATGGCTTATCACTAGAGTAAGATAGGTCGGTCAGCTGATTGGGTGCTGTAAGGGTCAAACGGTGGGGTAATATCATCTCCAATTATAGTGCTATTATGGCTTATCACTAGAGTAAGATAGGTCGGTCAGCTGATTGGGTGCTGTAAGGGTCAAACGGTGGGGTAATATCATCTCCAATTATAGTGCTATTATGGCTTATCACTAGAGTAAGATAGGTCGGTCAGCTGATTGGGTGCTGTAAGGGTCAAACGGTGGGGTAATATCATCTCCAATTATAGTGCTATTATGGCTTATCACTAGAGTAAGATAGGTCGGTCAGCTGATTGGGTGCTGTAAGGGTCAAACGGTGGGGTAATATCATCTCCAATTATAGTGCTATTATGGCTTATCACTAGAGTAAGATAGGTCGGTCAGCTGATTGGGTGCTGTAAGGGTCAAACGGTGGGGTAATATCATCTCCAATTATAGTGCTATTATGGCTTATCACTAGAGTAAGATAGGTCGGTCAGCTGATTGGGTGCTGTAAGGGTCAAACGGTGGGGTAATATCATCTCCAATTATAGTGCTATTATGGCTTATCACTAGAGTAAGATAGGTCGGTCAGCTGATTGGGTGCTGTAAGGGTCAAACGGTGGGGTAATATCATCTCCAATTATAGTGCTATTATGGCTTATCACTAGAGTAAGATAGGTCGGTCAGCTGATTGGGTGCTGTAAGGGTCAAACGGTGGGGTAATATCATCTCCAATTATAGTGCTATTATGGCTTATCACTAGAGTAAGATAGGTCGGTTAGCTGATTGGGTGCTGTAAGGGTCAAACGGTGGGGTAATATCATCTCCAATTATAGTGCTATTATGGCTTATCACTAGAGTAAGATAGGTCGGTCAGCTGATTGGGTGCTGTAAGGGTCAAACGGTGGGGTAATATCATCTCCAATTATAGTGCTATTATGGCTTATCACTAGAGTAGGTCGGTCAGCTGATTGGGTGCTGTAATAATCATCTCCAATTATAGTGCTATTATGGCTTATCACTAGAGTAAGATAGGTTGGTCAGCTGATTGGGTGCTGTAAGGGTCAAACGGTAATATCATCTAGATGGCTTCACTAGAGTAAGATAGGTCAGAGTGCTGTAAGGGGTGGGGTAATATCATCTCCAATTATAGTGCTATTATGGCTTATCACTAGAGTAAGATAGGTCGGTCAGCTGATTGGGTGCTGTAAGGGTCAAACGGTGGGGTAATATCATCTCCAATTATAGTGCTATTATGGCTTATCACTAGAGTAAGATAGGTCGGTCAGCTGATTGGGTGCTGTAAGGGTCAAACGGTTGGTAATATCATCTCCAATTACAGTGCTATTATGGCTTATCACTAGAGTAAGATAGGTCGGTTAGCTGATTGGGTGCTGTAAGGGTCAAACGGTGAATATCATCTCCAATAATAGTGCTATTATGGCTTATCACTAGAGTAAGATAGGTCGGTCAGCTGATTGGGTGCTGTAAGGGTCAAACGGTGGGGTAATATCATCTCCAATTATAGTGCTATTATGACTTATCACTAGAGTATAGGTCGGTCAGCTGATTGGGTGCTGTAAGGGTCAAACGGTGGGTAATCATCTCCAATACAATTATGGCGACTAGAGTAAGATAGGTCGGTCAGCTGATTGGGTGCTGTAAGGGTCAAACGGTGGGGTAATATCATCTCCAATTACAGTGCTATTATGGCTTATCACTAGAGTAAGATAGGTCGGTCAGCTGATTGGGTGCTGTAAGGGTCAAACGGTGGGGTAATATCATCTCCAATTAGTGCTATTATGGCTTATCACTAGAGTAAGATAGGTCGGTCAGCTGATTGGGTGCTGTAAGGGTCAAACGGTGGGGTAATATCATCTCCAATTATAGTGCTATTATGGCTTATCACTAGAGTAAGATAGGTCGGTCAGCTGATTGGGTGCTGTAAGGGTCAAACGGTGGGGTAATATCATCTCCAATTATAGTGCTATTATGGCTTATCACTAGAGTAAGATAGGTCGGTCAGCTGATTGGGTGCTGTAAGGGTCAAACGGTGGGGTAATATCATCTCCAATTATAGTGCTATTATGGCTTATCACTAGAGTAAGATAGGTCGGTCAGCTGATTGGGTGCTGTAAGGGTCAAACGGTGGGGTAATATCATCTCCAATTATAGTGCTATTATGGCTTATCACTAGAGTAAGATAGGTCGGTCAGCTGATTGGGTGCTGTAAGGGTCAAACGGTGGGGTAATATCATCTCCAATTATAGTGCTATTATGGCTTATCACTAGAGTAAGATAGGTCGGTCAGCTGATTGGGTGCTGTAAGGGTCAAACGGTTGAGTAATATCATCTCCAATTATAGTGCTATTATGGCTTATCACTAGAGTAAGATAGGTCGGTCAGCTGATTGGGTGCTGTAAGGGTCAAACGGTGGGGTAATATCATCTCCAATTATAGTGCTATTATGGCTTATCACTAGAGTAAGATAGGTCGGTCAGCTGATTGGGTGCTGTAAGGGTCAAACGGTGGGGTAATATCATCTCCAATTATAGTGCTATTATGGCTTATCACTAGAGTAAGATAGGTCGGTCAGCTGATTGGGTGCTGTAAGGGTCAAACGGTGGGGTAATATCATCTCCAATTATAGTGCTATTATGGCTTATCACTAGAGTAAGATAGGTCGGTCAGCTGATTGGGTGCTGTAAGGGTCAAACGGTGGGGTAATATCATCTCCAATTATAGTGCTATTATGGCTTATCACTAGAGTAAGATAGGTCGGTCAGCTGATTGGGTGCTGTAAGGGTCAAACGGTGGGGTAATATCATCTCCAATTATAGTGCTATTATGGCTTATCACTAGAGTAAGATAGGTCGGTCAGCTGATTGGGTGCTGTAAGGGTCAAACGGTGGGGTAATATCATCTCCAATTATAGTGCTATTATGGCTTATCACTAGAGTAAGATAGGTCGGTCAGCTGATTGGGTGCTGTAAGGGTCAAACGGGGGGGTAATATCATCTCCAATTATAGTGCTATTATGGCTTATCACTAGAGTAAGATAGGTCGGTCAGCTGATTGGGTGCTGTAAGGGTCAAACGGTGGGGTAATATCATCTCCAATTATAGTGCTATTATGGCTTATCACTAGAGTAAGATAGGTCGGTCAGCTGATTGGGTGCTGTAAGGGTCAAACGGTGGGGTAATATCATCTCCAATTATAGTGCTATTATGGCTTATCACTAGAGTAAGATAGGTCGGTCAGCTGATTGGGTGCTGTAAGGGTCAAACGGTGGGGTAATATCATCTCCAATTATAGTGCTATTATGGCTTATCACTAGAGTAAGATAGGTCGGTCAGCTGATTGGGTGCTGTAAGGGTCAAACGGTGGGGTAATATCATCTCCAATTATAGTGCTATTATGGCTTATCACTAGAGTAAGATAGGTCGGTCAGCTGATTGGGTGCTGTAAGGGTCAAACGGTGGGGTAATATCATCTCCAATTATAGTGCTATTATGGCTTATCACTAGAGTAAGATAGGTCGGTCAGCTGATTGGGTGCTGTAAGGGTCAAACGGTGGGGTAATATCATCTCCAATTATAGTGCTATTATGGCTTATCACTAGAGTAAGATAGGTCGGTCAGCTGATTGGGTGCTGTAAGGGTCAAACGGTGGGGTAATATCATCTCCAATTATAGTGCTATTATGGCTTATCACTAGAGTAAGATAGGTCGGTCAGCTGATTGGGTGCTGTAAGGGTCAAACGGTGGGGTAATATCATCTCCAATTATAGTGCTATTATGGCTTATCACTAGAGTAAGATAGGTCGGTCAGCTGATTGGGTGCTGTAAGGGTCAAACGGTGGGGTAATATCATCTCCAATTATAGTGCTATTATGGCTTATCACTAGAGTAAGATAGGTCGGTCAGCTGATTGGGTGCTGTAAGGGTCAAACGGTGGGGTAATATCATCTCCAATTATAGTGCTATTATGGCTTATCACTAGAGTAAGATAGGTCGGTCAGCTGATTGGGTGCTGTAAGGGTCAAACGGTGGGGTAATATCATCTCCAATTATAGTGCTATTATGGCTTATCACTAGAGTAAGATAGGTCGGTCAGCTGATTGGGTGCTGTAAGGGTCAAACGGTGGGGTAATATCATCTCCAATTATAGTGCTATTATGGCTTATCACTAGAGTAAGATAGGTCGGTCAGCTGATTGGGTGCTGTAAGGGTCAAACGGTGGGGTAATATCATCTCCAATTATAGTGCTATTATGGCTTATCACTAGAGTAAGATAGGTCGGTCAGCTGATTGGGTGCTGTAAGGGTCAAACGGTGGGGTAATATCATCTCCAATTATAGTGCTATTATGGCTTATCACTAGAGTAAGATAGGTCGGTCAGCTGATTGGGTGCTGTAAGGGTCAAACGGTGGGGTAATATCATCTCCAATTATAGTGCTATTATGGCTTATCACTAGAGTAAGATAGGTCGGTCAGCTGATTGGGTGCTGTAAGGGTCAAACGGTGGGGTAATATCATCTCCAATTATAGTGCTATTATGGCTTATCACTAGAGTAAGATAGGTCGGTCAGCTGATTGGGTGCTGTAAGGGTCAAACGGTGGGGTAATATCATCTCCAATTATAGTGCTATTATGGCTTATCACTAGAGTAAGATAGGTCGGTCAGCTGATTGGGTGCTGTAAGGGTCAAACGGTGGGGTAATATCATCTCCAATTATAGTGCTATTATGGCTTATCACTAGAGTAAGATAGGTCGGTCAGCTGATTGGGTGCTGTAAGGGTCAAACGGTGGGGTAATATCATCTCCAATTATAGTGCTATTATGGCTTATCACTAGAGTAAGATAGGTCGGTCAGCTGATTGGGTGCTGTAAGGGTCAAACGGTGGGGTAATATCATCTCCAATTATAGTGCTATTATGGCTTATCACTAGAGTAAGATAGGTCGGTCAGCTGATTGGGTGCTGTAAGGGTCAAACGGTGGGGTAATATCATCTCCAATTATAGTGCTATTATGGCTTATCACTAGAGTAAGATAGGTCGGTCAGCTGATTGGGTGCTGTAAGGGTCAAACGGTGGGGTAATATCATCTCCAATTATAGTGCTATTATGGCTTATCACTAGAGTAAGATAGGTCGGTCAGCTGATTGGGTGCTGTAAGGGTCAAACGGTGGGGTAATATCATCTCCAATTATAGTGCTATTATGGCTTATCACTAGAGTAAGATAGGTCGGTCAGCTGATTGGGTGCTGTAAGGGTCAAACGGTGGGGTAATATCATCTCCAATTATAGTGCTATTATGGCTTATCACTAGAGTAAGATAGGTCGGTCAGCTGATTGGGTGCTGTAAGGGTCAAACGGTGGGGTAATATCATCTCCAATTATGCTATTATGGCTTATCACTAGAGTAAGATAGGTCGGTCAGCTGATTGGGTGCTGTAAGGGTCAAACGGTGGGGTAATATCATCTCCAATTATAGTGCTATTATGGCTTATCACTAGAGTAAGATAGGTCGGTCAGCTGATTGGGTGCTGTAAGGGTCAAACGGTGGGGTAATATCATCTCCAATTATAGTGCTATTATGGCTTATCACTAGAGTAAGATAGGTCGGTCAGCTGATTGGGTGCTGTAAGGGTCAAACGGTGGGGTAATATCATCTCCAATTATAGTGCTATTATGGCTTATCACTAGAGTAAGATAGGTCGGTCAGCTGATTGGGTGCTGTAAGGGTCAAACGGTGGGGTAATATCATCTCCAATTATAGTGCTATTATGGCTTATCACTAGAGTAAGATAGGTCGGTCAGCTGATTGGGTGCTGTAAGGGTCAAACGGTGGGGTAATATCATCTCCAATTATAGTGCTATTATGGCTTATCACTAGAGTAAGATAGGTCGGTCAGCTGATTGGGTGCTGTAAGGGTCAAACGGTGGGGTAATATCATCTCCAATTATAGTGCTATTATGGCTTATCACTAGAGTAAGATAGGTCGGTCAGCTGATTGGGTGCTGTAAGGGTCAAACGGTGGGGTAATATCATCTCCAATTATAGTGCTATTATGGCTTATCACTAGAGTAAGATAGGTCGGTCAGCTGATTGGGTGCTGTAAGGGTCAAACGGTGGGGTAATATCATCTCCAATTATAGTGCTATTATGGCTTATCACTAGAGTAAGATAGGTCGGTCAGCTGATTGGGTGCTGTAAGGGTCAAACGGTGGGGTAATATCATCTCCAATTATAGTGCTATTATGGCTTATCACTAGAGTAAGATAGGTCGGTCAGCTGATTGGGTGCTGTAAGGGTCAAACGGTGGGGTAATATCATCTCCAATTATAGTGCTATTATGGCTTATCACTAGAGTAAGATAGGTCGGTCAGCTGATTGGGTGCTGTAAGGGTCAAACGGTGGGGTAATATCATCTCCAATTATAGTGCTATTATGGCTTATCACTAGAGTAAGATAGGTCGGTCAGCTGATTGGGTGCTGTAAGGGTCAAACGGTGGGGTAATATCATCTCCAATTATAGTGCTATTATGGCTTATCACTAGAGTAAGATAGGTCGGTCAGCTGATTGGGTGCTGTAAGGGTCAAACGGTGGGGTAATATCATCTCCAATTATAGTGCTATTATGGCTTATCACTAGAGTAAGATAGGTCGGTCAGCTGATTGGGTGCTGTAAGGGTCAAACGGTGGGGTAATATCATCTCCAATTATAGTGCTATTATGGCTTATCACTAGAGTAAGATAGGTCGGTCAGCTGATTGGGTGCTGTAAGGGTCAAACGGTGGGGTAATATCATCTCCAATTATAGTGCTATTATGGCTTATCACTAGAGTAAGATAGGTCGGTCAGCTGATTGGGTGCTGTAAGGGTCAAACGGTGGGGTAATATCATCTCCAATTATAGTGCTATTATGGCTTATCACTAGAGTAAGATAGGTCGGTCAGCTGATTGGGTGCTGTAAGGGTCAAACGGTGGGGTAATATCATCTCCAATTATAGTGCTATTATGGCTTATCACTAGAGTAAGATAGGTCGGTCAGCTGATTGGGTGCTGTAAGGGTCAAACGGTGGGGTAATATCATCTCCAATTATAGTGCTATTATGGCTTATCACTAGAGTAAGATAGGTCGGTCAGCTGATTGGGTGCTGTAAGGGTCAAACGGTGGGGTAATATCATCTCCAATTATAGTGCTATTATGGCTTATCACTAGAGTAAGATAGGTCGGTCAGCTGATTGGGTGCTGTAAGGGTCAAACGGTGGGGTAATATCATCTCCAATTATAGTGCTATTATGGCTTATCACTAGAGTAAGATAGGTCGGTCAGCTGATTGGGTGCTGTAAGGGTCAAACGGTGGGGTAATATCATCTCCAATTATAGTGCTATTATGGCTTATCACTAGAGTAAGATAGGTCGGTCAGCTGATTGGGTGCTGTAAGGGTCAAACGGTGGGGTAATATCATCTCCAATTATAGTGCTATTATGGCTTATCACTAGAGTAAGATAGGTCGGTCAGCTGATTGGGTGCTGTAAGGGTCAAACGGTGGGGTAATATCATCTCCAATTATAGTGCTATTATGGCTTATCACTAGAGTAAGATAGGTCGGTCAGCTGATTGGGTGCTGTAAGGGTCAAACGGTGGGGTAATATCATCTCCAATTATAGTGCTATTATGGCTTATCACTAGAGTAAGATAGGTCGGTCAGCTGATTGGGTGCTGTAAGGGTCAAACGGTGGGGTAATATCATCTCCAATTATAGTGCTATTATGGCTTATCACTAGAGTAAGATAGGTCGGTCAGCTGATTGGGTGCTGTAAGGGTCAAACGGTGGGGTAATATCATCTCCAATTATAGTGCTATTATGGCTTATCACTAGAGTAAGATAGGTCGGTCAGCTGATTGGGTGCTGTAAGGGTCAAACGGTGGGGTAATATCATCTCCAATTATAGTGCTATTATGGCTTATCACTAGAGTAAGATAGGTCGGTCAGCTGATTGGGTGCTGTAAGGGTCAAACGGTGGGGTAATATCATCTCCAATTATAGTGCTATTATGGCTTATCACTAGAGTAAGATAGGTCGGTCAGCTGATTGGGTGCTGTAAGGGTCAAACGGTGGGGTAATATCATCTCCAATTATAGTGCTATTATGGCTTATCACTAGAGTAAGATAGGTCGGTCAGCTGATTGGGTGCTGTAAGGGTCAAACGGTGGGGTAATATCATCTCCAATTATAGTGCTATTATGGCTTATCACTAGAGTAAGATAGGTCGGTCAGCTGATTGGGTGCTGTAAGGGTCAAACGGTGGGGTAATATCATCTCCAATTATAGTGCTATTATGGCTTATCACTAGAGTAAGATAGGTCGGTCAGCTGATTGGGTGCTGTAAGGGTCAAACGGTGGGGTAATATCATCTCCAATTATAGTGCTATTATGGCTTATCACTAGAGTAAGATAGGTCGGTCAGCTGATTGGGTGCTGTAAGGGTCAAACGGTGGGGTAATATCATCTCCAATTATAGTGCTATTATGGCTTATCACTAGAGTAAGATAGGTCGGTCAGCTGATTGGGTGCTGTAAGGGTCAAACGGTGGGGTAATATCATCTCCAATTATAGTGCTATTATGGCTTATCACTAGAGTAAGATAGGTCGGTCAGCTGATTGGGTGCTGTAAGGGTCAAACGGTGGGGTAATATCATCTCCAATTATAGTGCTATTATGGCTTATCACTAGAGTAAGATAGGTCGGTCAGCTGATTGGGTGCTGTAAGGGTCAAACGGTGGGGTAATATCATCTCCAATTATAGTGCTATTATGGCTTATCACTAGAGTAAGATAGGTCGGTCAGCTGATTGGGTGCTGTAAGGGTCAAACGGTGGGGTAATATCATCTCCAATTATAGTGCTATTATGGCTTATCACTAGAGTAAGATAGGTCGGTCAGCTGATTGGGTGCTGTAAGGGTCAAACGGTGGGGTAATATCATCTCCAATTATAGTGCTATTATGGCTTATCACTAGAGTAAGATAGGTCGGTCAGCTGATTGGGTGCTGTAAGGGTCAAACGGTGGGGTAATATCATCTCCAATTATAGTGCTATTATGGCTTATCACTAGAGTAAGATAGGTCGGTCAGCTGATTGGGTGCTGTAAGGGTCAAACGGTGGGGTAATATCATCTCCAATTATAGTGCTATTATGGCTTATCACTAGAGTAAGATAGGTCGGTCAGCTGATTGGGTGCTGTAAGGGTCAAACGGTGGGGTAATATCATCTCCAATTATAGTGCTATTATGGCTTATCACTAGAGTAAGATAGGTCGGTCAGCTGATTGGGTGCTGTAAGGGTCAAACGGTGGGGTAATATCATCTCCAATTATAGTGCTATTATGGCTTATCACTAGAGTAAGATAGGTCGGTCAGCTGATTGGGTGCTGTAAGGGTCAAACGGTGGGGTAATATCATCTCCAATTATAGTGCTATTATGGCTTATCACTAGAGTAAGATAGGTCGGTCAGCTGATTGGGTGCTGTAAGGGTCAAACGGTGGGGTAATATCATCTCCAATTATAGTGCTATTATGGCTTATCACTAGAGTAAGATAGGTCGGTCAGCTGATTGGGTGCTGTAAGGGTCAAACGGTGGGGTAATATCATCTCCAATTACAGTGCGATTATGTTATATCGCTAGAGTAAGATAGGTCGGTCAGCTGATTGGGTGCTGTAAGGGTCAAACGGTGGGGTAATATCATCTCCAATTATAGTGCTATTATGGCTTATCACTAGAGTAAGATAGGTCGGTCAGCTGATTGGGTGCTGTAAGGGTCAAACGGTGGGGTAATATCATCTCCAATTATAGTGCTATTATGGCTTATCACTAGAGTAAGATAGGTCGGTCAGCTGATTGGGTGCTGTAAGGGTCAAACGGTGGGGTAATATCATCTCCAATTATAGTGCTATTATGGCTTTTCACTAGAGTAAGATAGGTCGGTCAGCTGATTGGGTGCTGTAAGGGTCAAACGGTGGGGTAATATCATCTCCAATTATAGTGCTATTATGGCTTATCACTAGAGTAAGATAGGTCGGTCAGCTGATTGGGTGCTGTAAGGGTCAAACGGTGGGGTAATATCATCTCCAATTATAGTGCTATTATGGCTTATCACTAGAGTAAGATAGGTCGGTCAGCTGATTGGGTGCTGTAAGGGTCAAACGGTGGGGTAATATCATCTCCAATTATAGTGCTATTATGGCTTATCACTAGAGTAAGATAGGTCGGTCAGCTGATTGGGTGCTGTAAGGGTCAAACGGTGGGGTAATATCATCTCCAATTATAGTGCTATTATGGCTTATCACTAGAGTAAGATAGGTCGGTCAGCTGATTGGGTGCTGTAAGGGTCAAACGGTGGGGTAATATCATCTCCAATTATAGTGCTATTATGGCTTATCACTAGAGTAAGATAGGTCGGTCAGCTGATTGGGTGCTGTAAGGGTCAAACGGTGGGGTAATATCATCTCCAATTATAGTGCTATTATGGCTTATCACTAGAGTAAGATAGGTCGGTCAGCTGATTGGGTGCTGTAAGGGTCAAACGGTGGGGTAATATCATCTCCAATTATAGTGCTATTATGGCTTATCACTAGAGTAAGATAGGTCGGTCAGCTGATTGGGTGCTGTAAGGGTCAAACGGTGGGGTAATATCATCTCCAATTATAGTGCTATTATGGCTTATCACTAGAGTAAGATAGGTCGGTCAGCTGATTGGGTGCTGTAAGGGTCAAACGGTGGGGTAATATCATCTCCAATTATAGTGCTATTATGGCTTATCACTAGAGTAAGATAGGTCGGTCAGCTGATTGGGTGCTGTAAGGGTCAAACGGTGGGGTAATATCATCTCCAATTATAGTGCTATTATGGCTTATCACTAGAGTAAGATAGGTCGGTCAGCTGATTGGGTGCTGTAAGGGTCAAACGGTGGGTAAATATCATCTCCAATAATAGTGCTATATTGGCTTATCGGTAGAGTAAGATGGGTCGGTCAGCTGATGGTGCTGTAAGGGTCAAACGGTGGGGTAATATCATCTCCAATTATAGTGCTATTATGGCTTATCACTAGAGTAAGATAGGTCGGTCAGCTGATTGGGTGCTGTAAGGGTCAAACGGTGGGGTAATATCATCTCCAATTATAGTGCTATTATGGCTTATCACTAGAGTAAGATAGGTCGGTCAGCTGATTGGGTGCTGTAAGGGTCAAACGGTGGGGTAATATCATCTCCAATTATAGTGCTATTATGGCTTATCACTAGAGTAAGATAGGTCGGTCAGCTGATTGGGTGCTGTAAGGGTCAAACGGTGGGGTAATATCATCTCCAATTATAGTGCTATTATGGCTTATCACTAGAGTAAGATAGGTCGGTCAGCTGATTGGGTGCTGTAAGGGTCAAACGGTGGGGTAATATCATCTCCAATTATAGTGCTATTATGGCTTATCACTAGAGTAAGATAGGTCGGTCAGCTGATTGGGTGCTGTAAGGGTCAAACGGTGGGGTAATATCATCTCCAATTATAGTGCTATTATGGCTTATCACTAGAGTAAGATAGGTCGGTCAGCTGATTGGGTGCTGTAAGGGTCAAACGGTGGGGTAATATCATCTCCAATTATAGTGCTATTATGGCTTATCACTAGAGTAAGATAGGTCGGTCAGCTGATTGGGTGCTGTAAGGGTCAAACGGTGGGGTAATATCATCTCCAATTATAGTGCTATTATGGCTTATCATA